>JAJSOF020000036.1:37509580-37526926 GCA_025594305.2 Periplaneta americana | reverse complement strand
AATTGTATAAGATATTTTGAGTCAAATGCTTGAGTGATGCCCAAGGGCGAAAACGTTTGCATTTCAATTTTATAATACGCAATGATCATTTACATTTGTAAGTGTTATTTATTTTAAACTATGATATGTCGATTAGACTGAACTCTAAAGAAAATATTATTAGATTATGTTACATTACATTGACTATTGGAATATCTCTATCATCATGCTTTCTAGCAGACGAAGCTCTATGTGACCATTCTCAGGGAGGACCTGCTCTAAAGCGAATATCTTTGCTTTTGTATTAAGTTTTATCTTATGTTTTTTTTGTAAAGATAGGTCTTTCACTGCAATACCAGCATTCTCCAGTCTTTCCATATTCTGCCTTCCTCTTAGTCTCCGCGTATGATCCATATATCTTAATGTCGTCTATCAACTGGTATCTTCTTCTGACCCGAACTCTTCTCCCATTCACCATTCCTTCCAGTGCATCATTCAGTAGACAGTTTCTTCTCAACCAGTGATCCAACCTTTTTCTCCTCCTGATCAGCTTCAGCATCATTCTTTCTTTACCCACTCTTTCCAACACAGCTTCATTTCTTATTCTGTCAGTCCATTTCACACGCTCCATTTTTCTCCATATTCATTATTTAAAATACTTTTAGTATTCTCTCTTCACTTTGTCGAAATGTCAGTGTTTCTGCCCCCATACAGTGCCACACTCCACACAAAGCACTTCACTAGTCTCTTCCTTCTTTTTCCAGAGATCCGCAGAAGATACTCCTTTTTCTATTAAAGGCTTCCTTTGCCATTGCTATCCTTCTTTTGACTTCCTGGCAGCATCTCGTGTTACTGTTTATAGTACATCCCAAGTATTTGAAGCTGTCCACTTGCTCTACTGCCACTTCGAATTCACACGTTCACCTTCTTCATTTATAACTCTGATAACAACAGTGGCGATTTCTCTTAAGGAGCACAGGAGCAGTGCACCACCTCTTCAAATAACACATGTTTTTAAATTTACTGTATATCAATGAGCTGCAGTAGACTATGTGAGCGACATAATTCTTTATTATAATACGTTACTATGTAAAAATAACGCTGCACGTGTACTGGTCTTGTTGACGCCTGGGACTTAGGTTTACCACTCGACACTTGCGGCACACTGTTCCATTCGAGCATGCGCAGTAGTAGAGTTTCACTGGCAGGCTTTGGAGCATGTTAGGGAGCCAGTACAATGTGCGTCAGAGGGGTTAGGAGCACTTTCAGGTGTGTTCTGCAGTCGCTGTTTGGCCCGTTCTATCATAAATATTGCAATGAATAGTGTGCAAAATCTTTTAAATATGTAATTTTCTGTAAGAACTTTACACGAAAAGATAAAAATAAAGAAGATGGGTAGACGTACAGGAATTAAAATTATAAGTGACGAAGAATAGTAATAGAGAAGTGACAAGAAAATTCAACATTCGGACTTACGAAAAATACAATATGTGGCTGCAATATAAAAGACGCTGTATTTTGTTTTCCTTGCTATTGTTCGGCGGCGAACATTCATTGACAAAAACAAGTAGGCTACGTGTTATGAATTGTATTTATTCTTCTGTTTGAATGTAGGACTGTGCGTAGTAACTAAATAATTTTGATTATCGTTCTGTAGGTATGATTGATTTGAAGCACATGAATGAAAGAAATAAAAACACGATTCTTCAGCTGCACACTCAACAATAATGTTAAATTAGCAGTGTTGGGTCAAACAAACATATAGACACAATTGGATTGTTGCACTTCACAATGATAAAGTTACCAAGAACAGATATGTGCGTGCGGTTTTGTTGCTTTAAGAGGTCACGAAGAGGAAACTCATCTTTAAACGTAGTATTTTTCTTGGCGTGATCAATTTCAGTTCTGAATTAGACGCACTCTTAAGGAACATTTGGAAAGAGGAACAGTGTTTAAGAGCACATCAAACACTATACAGAACAAAGTCCTTCAAGCCATTTTGATGTATGCCATGATGAGATTTCAAAGAAATAAAGAAAGCTGCTGACTTTTAGCAGTTAAGGCTGATGAGACGACATACGTATCGAATGCTTGTGAACGTGTGAACTGTGTTATAAAACGCAATATAGCGAAAACAATATTATTTACGGTGTGCTGCAATAGAAATTGAACACTTTACTTTGCTATCTATATCTACATATATAACATATATTAGTAGTTATGTCGTGGTTAGTACCTATAATAATAATAATAATAATAATAATAATAATAATAATATGATAATCATAATCATAATAAATATTTGTGCACCACCAGGATTATTTATCACCACACGCCACTGGATAACAATAATGAGTACCTACTACCAAAATAGCTATTTTATAACTCGCGTCCTCCTTCTGTAACTGTAATATAACACACTTAAAATTATTCAACGATCATCATCATCATCATCATCATCATCATCATCAATTTGAAGGATTAGGCTAGGCCTATTTGACCTTGTTTCGTCGCCGGTTGAAATCGGACGATACACGTATTTTAGATCTTTCTAATCATCTTTGTCCTCGCGCTCATTATTCTTTTGCTGTTCCTGCAGTTGATAGTATTACATTTTCGATAACTCATCGTCCTGGGAGAAAATTTTAAATGATGTGGTGTCAGATTAAAAAAAAATGAATTGCAACATATTACGATGGGAAACATCCATAATATCTCTTATCAAATGTTTAGTAGATTCAGCGACTCTTAATTTGGAGTCGGAAATTCTGCGATGTAATAGAAATATCTCAATATTGCAAATAATAATGTATTTTATATATTCTTTTCGTGAGATATCTGAAAACGAATATGAAGTCACAGTCAGCTGTTTTGTGTAGACATTGGTTCAGAATGTCCTTTTTTGCATGGTTTGCTACATTCGATATTCTTGTAAATCTGATTGTCTTGTTACCTGCATTCGATATTCTTATATGTTAGCTGTTACTGCATTGTTATCTGCTTGCGATATTCTTATATGTGTGATTGATTACAATCGATATTTTTGTATATCTGATTGATTGCATATTGGCTCAACACACACATAAGGTATCTCGCGCGTGTGTGTGTGTCTTTCCAGCTGGAATAGATGTAATAAAACATTTTACGAATATTTATGCGCAAGCTGTTGGTAGAAATGCACAAATATGAAGTACAAAACGTTTCACGTGGTCTGAACCAGATAATAGCCTATATCTGCTGGAATAATGTAGGCCTAAGCTCTGAGATCATACCAATGAAATGGCGTTCTTGAGTCACGTGATATTTAAAAATGATTATTCCTATTTTAGTAAAAAAAAAGTTTTGAATATGTACCCATTACAAGATCATATCGCATTTCGAAATAGAAAACCACTTTTGACGTAAAATAAAATTTATGTATGTTCCCCATTATAGGAGTGCAATAGTTACAAACTGGTAAGTTGGCAGTACTTGTTATTGTCACCAGGATAGTGTTGCTGGGAGACTAGCATACCTACGTGCTGCAAGGTTATGTTTTGCAATACTATGCTTTCAGCTTGAACGAATTCTGACAGTTCTAGATAACATTGGTTGCCACAACGCTTGTTGGAAAATACTGTAATATTGCAACACGTGTTTCCAGTTCTGAACTGATGGACGCAGTTTTTTTCTCGGAAAGTTTCACTGTAATCTCTCTCTAGCATTTAAACTTTCCGAGTGAAATCTGAAAACCAAATCACAATAATGGCCTAAATGCATTTTAATTTTGTTTTGTTGAATATTCATCATGGAGGAAATGTTTCAGAGAGAAGTTAAAGAGGGTAATGGAATGCATATTTTATGCGTTCTTACGGATTTGTTTCAATAAACGTGCTCTGTTTTCCAATCCGCTTTTAGTAAATTACGCTTTTTTTTTTTTTTTACTTCATTTAATTTTATTGTGTTATTTTCAGTGGTTTGATTGAATGCCACACACGCTGGATTACAAGAGTGCATTTATTGGTACTTTATAATCATTGAATAATATAGAGTTAGGCTATAAGAGCCAGATTTAATGTTTCGCAAAAGTGTTTATTAACTTGTAGGTGCGAATTAACTTCTTAAGTAGTTCTTAGTCCCCGACTTGATTTTGTGGATATAGTTTGCGCTTCCTATCCAACCGGTTCGTGGTTCGTTTCCAGTCGTGGGCAATGGAAGAGATTTATCTTTCTTTCACGGAACTAGGTGTTGGTCTCTTGTTATGTGATGTCCTGTGTTGTGTCTCAATGGTGGCCCTGTGCCGTGCTGACCACGCAACCTGAGAGACCCAATTTGTGTTTTACAACTGTTGGCCTACAGATATATGTTGTCCCCAACACCGCATTGAGCCGGTATGGAAGGAAAGAAAGAAAGAAAGAAAGAAAGAAAGGAGAAAGAAAAGAGAAAGAAAATAAAAGAAGAAAGAGAGAGAGAGAAAGAAAGAGAGATAGAAAGAAAGGAGGAAAGAAAGAAAGAGAGAAAGAAGGAAAGAAAGATAGAGCGAAAGAAAGAAAGAGAAAGAAAGAAAACAAGAGAGAGAAAGAAAGAAAGAGAGAAATAAAGAGAGAGAGGAAGAAAGCAAGAAAGAAAACGAGAGAAAGAAGGAAAGAGAGAGAAAGAAGAAAGAAAAAATAGAGAGAAAGAAAGAGAGAGAGAATGAATAAAAGAAAGAGAGAGAGAAAGAAAGAGAGAGCGAAAGAAAGAGAGAGAGAAAGAAAGAAAGAAGGAAAGAGAGAGAAAGAAAGAAGAAAGGGAGAAAGTGTGGGAGGTAGGGAGGGAGAGAGAAAGAGAGAGAGAAAAAGAGAAAGGAAGAAAGAAAGAGAGAGAGAGAAAGAAAGAAAAGAGAGAAAGAAAAATGTTAAGTGTTTGATTTTGATCTATGTAGCGATACTTCTGTTCCTTCACAAGAAAAATTAATTTCAACGGATTTATGGTCATTTAACTTTCTCACTTTTATACTTTTTCTCCTCTTGTTCTATACATTCAGATTTGTAAATACAGTCTGGACCGAGAGGAGAAAAACGCAGCACAGTTATAGTCTCTGAACAAAGTGTCCGCCGTTGTGTTGCATACACAGTTGAAGACGCAATCTTCACTCTCTCAGCACTATATGGATCTCTCTTTGGAAATTTTCTGACAGCATTCACAGTGTTTTTAAGACGAAAATACTCTGAATTTTAATTTTGTATTTCATGGCTTTCAGGTGGCCAAACAAATAAAACTGGAGTGAGGTTAGATCTGGGCTCCTTGAAGGCCACTCGATTGGTCCTCGGCGTCCAATTAATTGTTCGGGAAACTGTGCGTTAACATAGTGTCAGCGCGTAATACGGAAGGACTCCAACCTGCTGAAACCATTCCGTAAAGTATCCTATTGTTGGGAAGAACTTCTCTTGCTACATGCTCAGATATATGTTTCACCGGTTACCGTCTTTTCAAAGGAAAAAGAACCAGCGATTATGTATTTCCATATCCTACACCACACCATGACGCAGTGACTTCCTTGTCCTTCGAAGGATTGACACAATGAGGATTTGTTGGTGACCAGTTCTGACGGTTAATTTTCCGGGAAACATAAAATTCGCCTAATTGTTGCCGCCTATCAGGATCATCTTCACTTAAACGCTGACGTAGTTGCAGTTTGTATGGCTGCCAGTGATTAAGTTGCAAGATGCGATGGATGCTGCTCTAGGAGACACCACTTTCACTGAATATGCGTCGAAGCGACTTCCTGAACTGACAACGAAACTAGCCATCACAGTGGTACTGGTTTCGTCGTCCGTAACAGTTTTTGGCGATCCGTTGCGAGGTCTGTCATGTTTTCTTGAATTTGGTTATAAGCTTGCCAACACATCTGTGTCTGAGAGATGCGGTCTGGATGCAGGCTATTGAATTCTTCGGCCACTTCCCGGCGACAGCGGATCTTCGCCAGGAAAATAATTGTAATTCTTTCCTCCTTACTCGGTGACATAGTTCACCTATTGCAGAGAAACGGTAATATGAGAAACTCCTACGAGTCCAGACTTCACGCTCTGTAATATCTTTACCAAAATGAATATGAACAATCAGAAATTAAAATCTGACGTTAGAATGGTTTATTTTAAGTAGGCAACATAAATGTTTAGATTCTATCTCCATACTTTATAAAAACTGGAGTCTTTTTCTGTGCTTTTCTCTATATGGAATCGTAATTGATTATTTTCATTCAGGGTTAACGAATATACGATAGCACCGCATCAATATTGGAACTGGTGAGAATGTGGGTGAGGAGGAGGTAGGCCTACATATCGGATACTACTACTACTACTACTACTACTACTACTACTACTACTACTACTACTTACAACTTTTACTACTACTATTACTACCACTACTACTACTATTATTATAATTATTACTACTACTACTACTACTACTATACTATTATTACTACTACTAATACTACTAGACACCGGCGTAGTCCTTTTTCGGGAGTTGCGCTTCGGGTTCGATATATATATATATATATATATATATATATATATATATATATATATATATATTACAGGAGAGCGAAGAAACATTTTAATATCTTGATTTCCAATTCACTGCGGGCTAAAGCAGGCAGATGCACTATCACCTTTACTTTTTAACTTCGTTCTAGAATATGCCATTAGGAAAGTTCAGGATAACAGGCAGGGTTTGGAATTGAACGGGTTACATCAGCTTCTTGTCTATGCAGATGACGTGAATATGTTAGGAGAAAATACACAAACGGTTAGGAAAACACGGAAATTTTACTTGAAGCAAGTAAAGGATCAGTTTGGAAGTAAATCCCGAAAGACAAATTATATGATTATGTCTCGTGACCAGAATATTGTACGAAATGGAAATATAAAAATTGGAGATTTATCCTTCGAAGAGGTGGAAAAATTCAAATATCTTAGAGCAACAGTAACAAATATAAATGACACTCGGGAGGAAATTAAACGCAGAATAAATATGGGAAATGCGTACTTATTCGGTAGAAGCTTTATCATCCAGTCTGCTGTCCAAAAATCTGAAAGTTAGAATTTATAAAACAGTTATATTACCGGTTGTTCTGTATGGTTGTGAAACTTGGACTCTCACTTGAGAGAGGAACATAGGTTAAGGGGTTTGAGAATAAGGTGCTTAGGAAAATATTTGGGGCTAAGGGACTTACAGGAGAATGGAGAAAGTTACACAATACAGAACTGCACGCATTGTATTCTTCACCTGACATAATTAAGAACTTAAAATCCAGACGTTTGAGATGGGCAGGGCATGTAGCACGTATGGGCGAATCCAGAAATGCATATAGAGTGTTAGTTGGGAGACCGGAGGGAAAAAGACCTTTAGGGAGGCTCGGAGACGTAGATGGGAGGATAATATTAAAATGGATTTGAGGGAGGTGGGTTATGATGATAGAGACTGGGCACAGGATAGGGACCGATGGCGGGCTTATGTGAGGGCGGCAATGAACCTTACGGGTTCCTTAAAAACATTTTAATATCTTGATAACGAATAAATGTCTGACGTAAGAATGTATTTAAATCTCTTCTTGTGAAGTTTGTACCACGCCTTGACTTAAGATGTGTTTATGGATTTATTAATTTGTCCTACAGAATAATCTATGTAATGTTGACAATTAATATTTGAGGAGAAAAATTCGCTCCGGCGCCGGGGATCGAACCCGGGTCCTTGGTTCTACGTACCAAGCGCTCTGACCACTGAGCTACGCCGAATTCAATCCACAGCACCTCCTCCTTCAATGTTTCCCTTTGTGGCCTGACTCCAAGTTAGGCATCTATATTGAAGTATATGTCTAGTGTCAACTGCCATTGTACTAGGAGCGCACTCAGTTGAGTGACTTATTTGGCCGGGATTCCGCAGTTATGATGCAAATATTAATTGTCAGCATTACAGAGATTAAACTGTAGGACAAACTAATAAATCCATAATATTCTCATAGCTAGCAGTGCATGATAACTGCGGAATCCCGGCCAAATAAGTCACTCAACTGAGTGCGCTCCTAGTATAATGGCAGTTGACATTAGACATATACGTCAACATATATGCCTAACTTGGAGTCAGGCCACAAAGGGAAACACTGAAGAAGGAGGGTTCGATCCGGTGCTGTGGATTGAATTCGGCGTAGCTCAGTGGTCAGAGCGCTTGGTACGTAGAACCAAGGAGCCGGGTTCGATCCCTGGCGCCGGAGCGATTTTTTTTTCCTCAAATATTAATTAAGATGTGTTTGCAGAAGTTTCGGGAAATTTCTTTATTGGAAATCTCATTGTGTTAATTTTTTTTTGACATACGAGGTTGCTATTCAACACCATCGAAACGTTAACATTATGTAACACTGCGTACTTATTTGTGGTACTGTCGTGATTACGGGTCTTTTCTTAGTACGCCTGCTTCGCTGCAACATTGGTCAACCAAAGAGGTGGCTCTTTCTATTAAGAATTTTATACAGAATTGTAGTTGCAATGACGTTTGTTAAGCGTGGATGAACGGCTGAAGTAACATATTGAAAATTTAGAATTAGAGGAGTCTCAATATACCATTAGTAGGCTACTATATTTTAACATTCGTGATACTTTTAAATGCCGATTTTCGTAAATAGAATAATAATACAGTATGAGAAATGATTATAAATAATGTATATATAAACATTTTATGCAAATTTGTACAAACTTATTTGCATACACCTACTAAAAGTTCAAAATTTATTTTTAGCTTAAAAAGAATGTCATTCTGTGTACAATTCAGAAAACAAAAGTTAATCTTATTTGCATGCGAATTGAATAATTGTCGACCTGGTTGGCGAGTTGGTATAGCGCTGGCCTTCTATGCCCAAGGTTGCGGGTTCGATCCCGGGCCAGGTCGATGGCATTTAAGTGCGCTTAAATGCGACAGGCTCATGTCAGTAGATTTACTGGCATGTAAAAGAACTCCTGCGGGACAAAATTCCAGCACATCCGGCGACGCTGATATAACCTCTGCAGTTGCGAGCGTCGTTAAATAAATCATAACATTTAACAATTGTATAATTTAACTTACGTACAGTTTCCTGGAAAAGGATGAGACGATTGCATATTCCTAAGTCTCAGATGTAAGACACTGCGCATGATCGGAGACCAGAGCACCGATACACAAGATAACGAATATTGAGTTACTTAAATTCAGGCTATTTGGTTTGTTACTAGCATCGTTCCGAAATTCAATTAAAAAACTGCAAAAAAATATGATAATATTACGTAAATAAAAGATAAATATATACATAAATCGTGTAGTTAAATCGACAATGGACCTTCATGACTAGATCGACACTCCGCACAGAAAGGAAAGCTTTCATGTCGTTTCCATAACTCAGACTGTAAGACATCTGCGTGTTGTGTAGAAGAGTGCGAGTTCGATTCTTAGTCTACACAACAATTTTTTTTTGTCTAAATAACGTTGAAATAGCTAAGTCACGTTGAAATATAGTTTTACAAAGTCCTGAGATTAAGTGTTAATGATCGCAAACAATACAAAATTACAAGTTATAATATTATAAACGTTAATCTAATGAATGCATTTATACACACACATATATATACAATGTAAATGCATATATATTAAAAACTAACAATTAAAATGAAATTAAAAAAATATATAATAATAGACAAACTTTTACAAAGGTTTAGAGTCCTTAGGCTATGTCATTTGTTGAGTAATTATTACAATAATTTATTAATAGCTTTCCCATATGTGTAAGAAATGCACTGCAAAAAACAATTTTTGTTAAAAGTATGGCTTTGGATTATTTCATTCTCACCCCTGCAGTTAATTTTAACTATTTTATCTACGTGTTTGCATTCAATTTTATTCATGTTATGATTGAATGTATAAGCACTGTTGCAGTTATTGACTAATTACATATATTAATAATAATTATTAAATACATCTGTTAAGTAACCAATTGCAGTATCTTTGCAAAATCTTGAATGTTTAAGTTGTCAATAATATTTCTGTACTATATACTATAATACGTTAAAAGAATTTGCAATAGATTTGGGATCCTCTACTTTATAGTCATTGGTTTTAATGAAAAAATATTTTCTTTCTTAGGATATCTACAAGTTTAAATTTAATAATATTACGAATAGGTTTAATTGCATTATCTGAATTTTGTACTTTTCTACTCAAATATATTCTATTTCCCTCTTTCATAATTTTTGATAAATTACACTGTACTTCTTGCAGTATTTAAGAACATGAAGATCATTACATTGCAACTCATTACATATAGATTCTTCTTTTTAATACATGAGATTTTGAAGTCCCTGCGTTATCTACATGTTGTAACTTTTGAATTTTTTCACAACATTGAGTGGAGAACATCCACTGAAGTGATTATGAAATTAAGTGAAAAATTCAATATATTTACTCTTAATATCAGTAGTACCAGTATCATATATGTTTTTCCAAGATTCATTTTGTAGACATAAATGTAAATAATCACTAGATACAGCAATTACGATCCTTTCTTAGTTTTTAAATTAATATTTTGAAATTGTTCAGTGACATTGGAAAGACATAGGATTTGTTTATCATGGTCGGACAAGCAATTGATTATAGGATCTGTCGAATAGGAATTCAGTCTAATTCTGTGTACAAAACGTTTATCAATGGCTGTGTTACTTCAGCTTGTATACTATGGGAAAATGACCCTACGAATAAGGTTTCCAGTTTCAAGGAGTGAATTTAATTTACTTTTACGGAAAAGTTCCGAGAGATAATCTATGTTTATGTCACTACAGATCACAAATTCCACATGAGATTTCTAAAGTCTTTTCTTTACAAATTCAATGTTGGCTATAAATATTAATAAATAATGTAAGAAATATGAATGATTGTAGTTATAAGTCTGATTTACATTATAAAAAGCAAGAAGTTACATTCCTCGGCAAGATTCGAACTTTCGATTTTTGGTTTTGTCGTCCAACGCACAACCACGGACCTATTCAATGCTTATGTTAACAACATACAATTTAGCTGTAGCAATGTGGTGTCATAACTTGGGGTTTGTTTATTTAATGTAATTAGATTTAATTTGATTAGTTTCGCAACAATTGGACTTCCTGTTATATCCTGTTATTTAGATATTTAATTTAGGGTTGATTTATTAACTCTTACTATGCAAGATGCCTCTTATTTCAATAATTCTATATCATGTTAAATTGTCTACACTAAAGTATTATCGTCATCTCTCATTTCTCATCGTAATGGCGAACCGACGTGACATGAGACAGCGAGTTATAGCTCTAGTTGAGGCTGGATATGGTGCTAGATCTGCTGGGCGTTTGGTCGGTGTTCCTGGAAGTACAGCCGCGAGATGGGTTCATCGTTACCAAAATTTTGGGGGGTCGAAAATCGCCCTATTCCTGGGCGTCCGCGGATTTCTTCATTGGAAGAGGATGCTCTTTTATTCGAGACAGTTCGACAGGACCCCTTTCTGACTGCTAACGAAATAAGAGCAGCATCTAACTTTCCCGGCTCTTCACAGACTGTGATCAGCAGGTTGAGGAACCGTGGTATTAGGAGCCGGAGGGCTGCGCAAATGGAAATATTGGGGGAAGCACAAGCTGTCGACCGTCTTGCCTTCGCTACCAATCGAGTGGATTTCGATTGGAGAAATGTAATTTTCTCCGACGAAACAACCATCTCGAGTGATTACGAAGGTCCTGTCCGTGTCTATCGTGAGGATGGTCTCCGACATGATCAGCGCTATGTGCACCGACGTGAAAGATCGGGGCGCTTTAGCATATCGTGTTGGGGGTGGATGTCTTACGATGGACCTGGCGTTATAGAACGCATCGATGGCCGGTTTAATGCGGAAACTTACGAGCACATTCTGGAAAATATATTCCTTCCCTCCGCCCGAGAACGTTTTCCCGAAGGAACATTGCTGTTCCAGCAGGATAACCATCCCGTGCACTATGCTGCAAGCATTCAAAGATGGTTTCAAAGGAGACCCGAGATCGAAATCATTAATTGGCCTCCGAAGTCACCTGATTTGAATGTCATCGAAAATTTATGGGCGGAATTGAAAAAGAGAAGGATAGCCACCTATGCCCACCGACGCCCTCGAAATCGAGACGAATTGTGGGATCAAGTTGTTGACACCTGGGAAGATCTCGCCGGGGATCAGAACTTATTCCACAATCTCGTGACATCCATGCCGGATCGACTTAGAGCTGTAATAGAAGCTGATGGCATGTGGACAAGATTTCAAGTTAACAGGTCTCTTTTTGTTTCTTATGATTTTTGTTTGAGGAAAATACTTTTAACTTCCAAGTAAGATTTATTTATTTTTTGACGAGGTTCAGCACACTTGTAAGACCCAGAAATTGGGCATAAATTATTCCATATTTTTCGACAAATTAGACAGTCGAGGAACTCTGAACAAATTAATTACACCTCAATAAAAAAAAGTTTTACCTGGGATCGAACACCAGACGTTTCGGTTATACAATGGAACCGACACGCTACTATATGAGCTACCGAGACAAGACAGTGATAGCAGCAGTCCAGAATGTAGATCCCTTAGCAGGCATTTGTCATTCGGTACAGTGAAGCAATGATATTTTGGGACTCGAGCTATGTTGTGAAATCCTGGCCTTAAATGGCAGTCTTCTTCGTGATCCTTATTCTGGTCCTTGTCCTTGTTGTGATCCTTGTAACAATTGAAGGGGTTAGTGGAATAAGGGGGTATCCCACATTTTGCTAAAAATGAACTAAGTCCATATTATGAAAGCTGAGTCCATCTACTGTTAGTTTAATGTGCTATTTACGTAAGGTATAGTCCCATTTTAAAGTAAATATGAACATATGAAAGGGCTTTGTAAGTTGTATCAAAATTTTGAATGGAATAAGGAGGTATCCCACAGTTCCTTGAAACCTTGGTTCTGATTGGCCAGCTGTTTACCTAACTGACCAATGGGAGAATACTGCTTTGATACAATAAGTTTACAAGCAACATGGCGGATGTTGACCGTACTAATGTTTTTGTAAGTGACGAAATGGTGAAAATAAGACAAATAATAGCAAAAGAGGAAAAGAAATCCATAAAATGGAAAGACAACAGCAGACAGAAGGCACGAAACAGTGGACAAGAATATATAACACGCACAGACAAAGTAATGTCTGCTAAAGTGTTCACTAACATACAGGCAGAGAAAAGCCACCAAATACAGAATGTTAAAAAGTATCCAAAATTTTAGGAGGTGATAGTATGCATCAAAATAAGGAAATAATGTCTAATAAACATGGGTCCCATAACACACACTTGTTCATAAGAGGTGGTCATTGTGACGTTCATTCATGGCAATGCATTTCTCTGCCCTACAATACAGCAGACTACCAGAAAATCATACCGTAGTTGACACCTTTGGCATGGAATAATGATACGTCGCAAGGAATACTGAAAACAAAAGTCTGGTTGCGGATATGAGCAGGGTTCAGCAGAGATGATGTTGTGAATTTTTGTAATCAGCAAGTGTGTGCTGATGAAAATTGCCATGCAGTTGAAGAAACGAGGCATCAGCACCCATTCTCAATCAACGTATGGGCAGGCGTTCTTGGTGAAAGATTAACAGGGCCATACGTGCTACCACAGATACTTTTAGGACTTTCTTATTAACGTATTGCCTGCCTTGCTGGAGAATGTGTCATGTCAGCAGGACTACAGATGTGGTTCATACACGATGGCGCACCAGCACATTTTCTCCACAATGTGCGTGAACACCTGATGTTGACATTTCAAGACCACTGCAATGATCGGGAAGCCCCACACCTTGGCCTGCTCGTTCCCCAAACCTAAATCCCTAGACTTTTGGTTACGGGGACACAGATGTGGTTCATACACGATGACGCACCAGCGCATTTTGACCACAATGTGCGTGAACACCTGACGTTGATATTTCAAGACCACTGCAATGGTCAAGCCCCACACCTTGGCCTGCTCGTTCCCAAACCTAAATCCCCTTTTGGTTACACACAGATGTGGTTCCACGATGACGCACCAGCGCATTTTCACCACAATGTGCGTGAACACCTGACGTTGATATTTCAAGACCACTGCAATGGTCCCCCACACCTGCTCGTTCCCCAAACCTAAATCTCCTAGACTTTTGTTATGGGGACACATAAAGGAATCAGGTCAATTTCAAGAGTGCGTGATTCCTTACGCCAAAGGGCAGAGAAATGCATTGCCACGAGTGGATATTAGATTAGGCACCTCCTATGAAGAAGTGTTCAGAAAGTATGTGTTGTAGGACCGATGTTTATTAGACATTATTTTCTTGTTTTGACTCATACTAACACCTCCTAAAATATTGGATATTTTTAACACTCTGTATAGCAAGCACAGTTATGAAACCAAAGCACCCCGATGGAATGCTCATCAAAGCTGCTTAGCGTCCTGACATACTGTCCATATTAAAGTTCATACCTCCAATTCATCACAACTTTTATTTAAATTTGAAATCAGATAATCGATGTGAAGTAGAAAACAATGATCATAACCAATTACCTCCTGGTCTAGTTGCCTCATAAGTGGTGCTTGTTGGTATCACTTATGAGGTTCAGACCTGTCTTCGGACAGTTGACTCAACAGACAAACAAATGAATCTTATTTAAGTGTCTTTTGATTAATACCTTTCAAAGTTTGTTTCTTTCTTTGTTGTAAAATATAGTATATCATAAGAAATTTTCCTACAATAACTATAATAATCAAGATATTATGCTCTGCATTTGCAGAATGTTAGTTCAATACCTACCTAACACATTGCCCAAAAGACTTTGTGATTCTTATTATTTTCCTTAAGTTACAGAGAATCTAACAAAATGCTAAATAACTCAAAAACATACTTTTGAGGGATACCCCTTCTTCCACTAAGCCCTTCAATTCTTGTACTATCTGTCATGTTATGTATCCCTACGTCGATATCGAGTGAACCGCGCTGTAGAACTTTAACTTCCGACGACCAAGAATCGTCTCATTCTTTTTCAGGGTAACTGTACATCATTTGATAATAATAAACGAAAAATAAAGTATAAACAGCAATCCCATATGCAACATGATGCAGGAATTGTTGCGAAACGTGTAAATCGAATAATGAGAAAGTATGTGTTACATTTGTGACACTTATTCTTTATATTAGTCTCATTTGACGACTCTTTCAAAGACAGAACTCCACTAAACGTTGGTGGCATTATTATTATTATTATTATTATTATTATTATTATTATTATTATTATTATTATTATTATTATTATTAATATTATTATTATTACGAGGCGCGTCCATAAAGTAACTTTCCCACTCGTCCTATAGCTAGCAAACCATATGTTGCGCGAAGCGACTGCGTGTATGTGATAGAGTATGTCCTGGCATGGCGCATGCGCTAGCGGAACTTCCCGAGTGCTCTCAGATTCGTTGCATTGGTTGAAGATGGACGTTTCTATTCCAGCTCCCACTGCCTGTGAAGTGCGGTCAATGATAAAATGTTTGAATGCACAGGGCATAGCGCCGATTGAAATTGATCGTCAGCTGTGCCAGGTCTATGGGCCTAACGTCATGAGCAAGCAGATGGTGCGTTGCTCTCATCGAGTTAGATATAGTATCTAACTCGTTGGTTCCTCCACAAGGTCGTCTGTGATGATGGTTGACCTCCCACTGCGCTCCTCGTCATGCACATTTTGGCGTCCTGCTGAAAATTGTCCACAGCAGCTGGTAAAATTCATGTTCTGGAAATAATTAAGTAGTAAATTTCGCTGCAGTCGAAAAGTATTGGGAATAAATTTAAATAAGGAACAAAAAAAAAAAAAAAAAAAAAAAAAAGGGTTTCCTTCCCAGGCAGGATTCGAACCACGAAAGTCTTAGTTACCAGTCTATCGTGCTCTAGAGTGAGCAAGACTCTGAAATCAGCTACAAGGGTCGGTCCGGTTTTTTTTTGCCACTACTGTGCAATTCAGAAAACAAAAGTTAATCTTATTTGCATGTATTAAATAATTTAACTTACGTACATCATTTGATGATAGTAAAGGAAATATAAAGTGTAAACAGCAATATCATATGCAACATGATGCAGAAATTGTTGCGAAATGTGTAAAGAGAATAATGAGAAAGTATTTGTTACATTTGTGACACTTATTCTTTATAGTAGTCTCATTTGACGACTCTTTCAAAGACAGAACTCCATTAAACGTTGATGGCATTATTATTATTATTATTATTATTATTATTATTATTATTATTATTATTATTATTATTATTATTATTATTACTTCCACTGACGATTATTATTTTTTTGTAAAGTCATTGAGGATATTGATTGTGAATCTTTCATAAGCAATATCAGTCTTCGTATTCCTGCTAATGGTTTAAGATTTCATAAATTGTTTTATAATAAGAATCCTAAATCTCTCTCTCCGTCTGCAGATGCATTAAATATGCTAATCTGCATGGATTCAACTTCTGGATCCATTTAATGTGTAGTATATCGGAGTTTTTTTTCCTCACTGATCTAATTTTAATAATTATTTGTCCCATTTTTTCTCTTGCATTTGGTCATTTGATTAAGGTAGACTATTCCATTATTTCAGTATCTTATTGTACTAATTTATGATTTTATAATTTTTATTTGATCTATGATTGATGTAGACTATTATATTGTTTGTATTTCATCTCATTGCCATTTTCTAACATTCATTCTCATCATCATTTGTTGTTTTGTTTGTTTTTGTATCGTGCTAAAACTTTAATTGGCCTTGTGCTGTTGTTTTGCACGTTAATATTCTAAATAAATAAATAAAAATAAATAAATTATTATTATTATTAGTAGTAGTATTATTATTAGTGTTAGTGTTTCAATCGTAAGTACAGCACTGTGAGCACTACAGTTTTCCTTTTATCAACGAGGAACGAGAAAAGTTATTTAAATATGTACAGGAAGTACGTACTTAATTGTATTTTAGGTAATATTAAGGTTTTTCGTTGGTTATTTGCTTCCTATATGACATCGAAAGCTCAGAAGTACAGTAATATCAGCGTGCCTAACCCGGAAGGTCTGATGAATTGTAGATCGACAGATGGGATACATCTTAATCCTGGGATAGTTCTGTAGTTTCTTGGTGCATGTTGTACTGTGTGTGCCTTCCTCCTCGTCGGAAATTGAAACAAGAGACACTCGTCAGTCTGTGACGTTCAATTAAGTACGATTAATTAGAACACCCAATTGTCTGTTTCGGCAAAAGCTTTAATTAAGCGCGCTTGCCATTAAATTTCCCGCTGCCTGTGTT
>JAJSOF020000036.1:37486638-37509480 GCA_025594305.2 Periplaneta americana | reverse complement strand
ATGTTAATCAAACCCAACTAGTTACCTTACATAGATAGTTACTCCGCCTTGCTGACATCCGTCTTGTCGACTCATCTCACTCATAACCAAATACTCAACACACACATAACCGTTACTCAAATGGTCACCCTCAAACGTCACACAACAATGGATGTCTCCATTTTGAATTCCATACTCATCAAATGCGTTCTGCTGTAATGACTAAGTAAAACGTAAACCAAAAACTAAGTAACTAAATTTCTTGTAGTCCGTGGTTGACTATTAGTTACATCACAGCTTGAGATACATAACATCAAATAAAATACCGACCGGTATTTATGGTAGAGCTGACTGCACTATACGTATTTCCTCAACGAATCTCTCCCGGCAGATTTAACTTAACTTCCACATAATCAAACCCGCTACTACACAACTTCCTCAAGGAAGGTCCGACGCCCACTGACGCCCCAACAATGTTCACCTTACTGAGCCTGCCGACACACCCGACCTCAATGAGTCCGTATCGCAGATCGACGCTACAACCAAAACAATAACCGTGTTGGCTTCATTCTTCTCAGAAAAGATACTCAAACCCACTTCGATATCCATAGTTTTCTAAGGTTCACTTGCCACACGTGTTTCTTCCGCGATCCAATCGCAGGTTCCCACAACTCGTTCGGCTACGGTGCTGCTAGTAGAACTATCGAATCCCGTTCGATCCCCGGTCTACACTGAGCCCGTCCCCTTGGAAACATTCATAACTGCCGGCACATCCGACCTGAAAGAGTCCATATACCAGACTGACGCTACAATCGAAAGAAAACTCGGCGTCTCTATCTTAACTAATCAAAATGAAATACTAACTGCTCCCCAGCCAGATATTAACTGGGCCCCGGTCTCAACCAATCAGCGTAAAATACTAACCGCTCCCCAGCCAGATATTAACTGGGCCCCCGGTTTCAACTCATCACAGATTAAAGCACAAAACCAGAGAATACGGAAAAACGGAAAAGTGAGAGGAAGTAAGCCATCTATGAAAAGTAAGAAGAACTATATCAGAAAGGAAAAAACTACAAGCCATCTATGAAGAGTTAGAATAATCAAAACAAACAGAGAAAAGCATAAGGATAGAAGAACAGGAAAGAAATGGAAAGGAAAAGAAAGACGTGCCGAAATATAAACGGCACATCACCATTATTATTATTATTATTATTATTATTATTATTATTATTATTATTATTACTGTGTTACCTCAGGGGTTCCCAACCGGTGTCGCGCAACCCCATGGAGTGTGTCGCGAAATTTTGGATTGAAAAATAAATTTTACACCATCCAGAAAGTCTCTTTACAACGCAGTTTTTATTTACAACGAAGTCTTTGTTATGCTACATTTTATTTTGAGACAGACTTTACCAATGAAGCGTGAACACATAATAATGTTCAGTTTAATTTTTCTGCCTGGCGATAATTCGAATGAAAATGAAAACCTGCAACAATGCTTAGTAATTCGTTTACTCTTCCCACTTAGTAATAAACAGAGTTTAGAATCGTCAGAACATTATTGGTCAGTTTCAGTAAATACATGTGAGCAGGTGATAGTGCGACTATTTTTTAAAAGTGTTTTATTTATATTTATATTTTATCATGGACAAATTTTTAATTCGAAAAAGACAATCTGAATCAAGTTCTGGGTATAGGCGACAGCAGTGTAATGTGAGCGAAAATTCCCTGTAGGGTTCACAAAAACGCACAGCGTTTCGTAAATATAGTGATGAATATGTGCAGTATGGTTTTACGTGGAGTGGAGATGAATATAAACAAAATCCCGCATGTCTTATATGCGGAAATGTTTTGTCAAATCAGTCGATAGTCCCGAATAAACTAAAAATACATTTAGAACTGCCGTTTTCAACGTTATACTTGTGTGAATCAGCATTTTCTACCATAAAAATACTGTTGTATTGACATGTCAACGAGGCCATGTATATAGAAACTCTGTGCAATCCACAAAGCGCAGACTTCTCTTTTTTTTTTTTTTTTTTTAGATTGCGTGTTAATATCGACCTATCTATAACACTGAATGTCCGACATTATATAGAACTTGTTATCAGTGCTTTTCTTTCTGGCGTAACTATGTTTTTAATAAAATTTTTCTTTGAAGTTCGATTAGACCTTGAAAGTCTTAGTTTGACGAAAAGGAGGTTAAAAACGACCAAATTTCCGTACTGTGAACAGTAATCATCTTTTTGTCCGTTATAAAATATTCTACAGAGAGTTTCACCATCTTTTTATTCAGAAGAAAAACACTGGTTATTATTATTATCATTATTGTTATTATTATTATTATTATTATTTTATTACAGTGTGTCGCGATATCGTGGGCGTTCAGTAAAGTGTGTCGTCAGTCAAAAGGGTTGGGAACCAATGGGTTACCTTAAAAAAATAGCAATCAAGATTGATAAAGAAAAATGCGGGAGGATTAGAATTTCAGTACAGGAGCCGGGAAGATAAACAAATAGGTTAAATATGGGAGTTCCCGACAAACAGGGGAGAATTGATCACGCTGCTCACAGGTAAAGTGTGCAGTGTACAGTATTTAACAGTTTTGTTAAATACCTCTGTATTTACACTCTTGATAAATGAAAGGTAACACTCTAAAATATGCATCACTACACACTTACGGGCTATTACATCTCAAATCGATCGAAATATACAGAAAATTGACCTTGCAATTTTTAAATACGATGAAACTTTTTCTGTCCGTAGACAACTGTGATACAATGCTTTGTGCAAAGTTTGAGGAATCAGAACTTCATAGTGTTTAAATTAAAAATATTTAAATGTATCGTATTTTCATAAAATTAGCAACTTTAAACTGTTGTGGCTCCGAAACCCTTTCACCCAATAATCAAAATCATGATTTATTTTGATGCCGAAAAGTTAAAGTTTATATTGGCATGTAAACAGTTTTTCTTACTTTTTATGGAAATGGAGAAATTTAGATTTTTCTGAATTAAGACGCCTTTGCCCGAAAAAATATTTTTAAAATATATGGTTAGATTCCGCATTGAAAGTACAAATAAACATATTTTTTACTGGTGCGACATTGATAAGAAAGTATTGAAAATCAAATAAAGAAAATAAATAGTACGCGCGTGAACTAACCAGCTAACTGTGAGGCGGGAGCTAACCGAGGAAAGCAAAGCCAGGAGACATAAACACATGACGTGTCTAGTAGCGCATAGCTGGGCTAGCGTTATCAAAGGTTTTCATAAACACAGGAGTAAAATGATGCCCAACGCTCGCTTATCCTCAGCTCTCGGCCAGTGCGTGCGGTACTGCACCGTTCAAGACCAGGCGTATGAAAATAATCTATTTAATACCCTCGAAACTTATTGCCGAGCCACTAAGCAAACCATGTCAAATCCCTCTTAATAATGCAAGGTTTTTCTCAATATTTTTAACATTTTTACAAATGGGCAAAAAGCCTAAAAGTAAGTAAAATCAGATTATCCATCTCTGTATACAATAAAAATAAGGATTACTTCTTAACATAACCTACCAAATGTCAGCTTCAAAATGAGCTCCCGTTCAATGTTCTGCAGAATGGTTCCAGAGTTCTGAGCGCTGAAAGAGGCTTGTTTTTCTAAAATACGCTAAATTTGTCGCTCAACAATACGAAAACCGTTTGACTTTCGATAGTATATTTTTGCAAATGCACTCTCCTCAGCACCTTGTATAAATAGGGGAAAAATTAGAGTATAAAAATGCGAGGTTTTTTACTGATCGATTTCATATGGAATAGCCCTTACGTAAATGCATGCATGTTAACAGGTGGCAGGAGATGAGCGGCCGTTTACAGGGCCGAGGCCCTATGGACGCAGCATCTCACAGGTGCAGACTACAGTTCCTGTTGCGAGTCCAAGCAACACCTGCAAAGTACACCACAAGTCCTTGCCGGATCTGCACAACACCAGTCCTACCAGAACCAACGGCACGTCGTCCGCCACCAGTGACTCCAGGTATCATTAAGTACTACTTGGTTAGGTTATAGGCCTATTCATTCAGTCATAGTTTTCTGCCCAAGGGCAGGTCTTTCACTGCAAATCCAGCATTTTAAATATGTCCTATTTTCTGCCTTCTTCTTACAAGGGTAGGGTTTCGGCTCGAACAGGAATTTTTGGTTGAAAATTTGTACAGAGACTTACCTCACAATGGTGATGAAGACCCTAAAAGCAATCATTTGTGTAACTCTCCGTTTGGTTGGTATTGGTCAATATATTTCTTTAAAAATGTACATGAGGATTCTCTATAAAATGCATGAAACAGCATGGAGCAGAGCAATAAGCACAACACGCAAAAGCAACACCTGAACAATCTTCTGAACCACACTCCAGTGCTCAAAAATCAAATGCTACCTGAATTACATTTCTGAAGTCCGAGACTTGTTCACGATTTACGTAACCAGCTGACTGCCAGGAATACTGAAGCATAGGGCGGTACACTGGAGCAGAAAATTGGTTATGAATAACAGAGTGCATTTTCATTATAAACACTCGATTTCCCAAGTTAAGTTCTGGATTCTCAGCAAGAATCCTTATGCAATCTGTTATCCTCCGAGCATATAGGCTATTTTGTTTCGAATATGTATGATAAGAACTTTCTTGTGTTAAATTTTAACGTACCTTGTTAACATATTTCGACCTATTTTTTGGTCATCTTCGGAACTGGTCATTGTTGGTCTTGGCGCCTTTTTGTGTCCTGTGTGGGTGCGTTCGTTGTGTAGAGTCAAAGAGTGTATGTGTTTTGAAATTGAATTATGTGTTGAGAATATCGTTGAGATCGCATACACTCTTTGACTCTACACTACGAACACACCCACACAGGAAACAAGAGGATCCAAGACCAACAACGACCAGTCGCGAAGATGACCGAAAATAGGTCGAAACATGTTAACAAGATACGTTAAAATTTAACAGAAGAAAGTTCTTATCATACATATTCCGAAGTGATACAGTGTTAAAAGTTGTATAATCAAGATGTATATATTTTGTATTGTCTAAGGTAATAGATATCCAGAGGCTGGATATATTTAGTTTTTTTTTAGGTGGAATGATCATACATTCTATGTCCTAAGCTTGGAATGATTCATTTATTAAGGTTGTGTCCTTGTGCGTATTCAATGACTCACACAACAGTCTACATTTTTGATTAGCTGCAATATTTTCAGACTGAACGTTGGAGAAAGATGTTCTTAAATGGGCTTTAGACACTAGCTTCTAGGCTAGGCTAGGCTTACGGGTAAGGTGTCCCATCCCCTTAACTTGTGCAGTGCTCTCCCCACCCCTCAACTTGTACAGTGCTCTAACAGACAAACCACACATTACACAAACGAATGCTTCTGGGAGCTTTACAGAGATGAAAAGATGGGCCTGTATACAAATTTTGGATTCCTGTTCGAACCGAAACCCTTCCCTTGTTAGTCTCCGCATACAGACCATTATATTGATGTCGTCTATCATCTGATATCTTTTCCCGTTCACCATTCCTTCCAGAGTATCCCTCAGTAGACAGTTTCTTCTCAACCAGTGACCCAACCAATTCCTCTTTCTCTTCCTGATCAGTTTCAGCATCATTCTTTCTTCACCCACTCTTTCCAACACAGCTTCATTTCTTATTCTGTCTGTCCACGTCACACGTTCCAGTAGTGCTGGATCGTCGTGCCCTGTCCCGAACTTCAATTCAATGTGTCATCTTAACGCCACAGGTGACTTTACTTTATCCATCACCATTCTATCAAGTTTGTTGACTAAAAATATTTTATCTCAGAACTATCTTCTTCCAGCGGATCTTAAATTGCTTATTTTATTTTTCTGATACTTTGATTGGAGATTTATACAGTGGACTATTGCTAATCCGGCTATTCCTTGCATAGATGGGTGCCGAATTAGCGAGAGTCTAGTGCAGTGATCCCCAAAAGCTGTGTCGCAACACATGCCCCTGTCTCCACTCAAGCGTAACCATGGCATCATACCTCCACCCTCTGTTTACAGCCTTCACTTCGATATAAGCAAAGACATTTATCAGCAGCGGACGTACACATGTAATGTTACAAGTGTGTAGGATAATATGTTTCGATGTCTTTTCCAAAACAGAAAACAGATAAAATGCAAAACCTTAATTTTAAGGAGCATGGGAGCAAAAGTATTTACTTTCTGCAGATGGCAAAAATATGAGACACTTAATGTGTTGTAAAATTTTAAATGAAGTATAAAAGAACAATGTACGTTGTCATTATTGTTCTTGAAATAAAGACTACCACGCCCTTACCTGTAAATTGAATATTTTATTAATAAATGAACAATAAAAAGTATCGGCTTCTATGTCTTCATCGGGGTAAAATACTTCGACCTTTTTTTTTCGACGTATGTAGTATAATTTGAATATTTCATTAATAAACGAACAATTAAAAAGTATCGGCTTCTATGTCTTCATCGGGGTAAAATACTTCGACGTTTTTTCCGACGTATGTAGTATAATTTGAATATTTCATTAATAAACAAACAATTAAAAAGTATCGGCTTCTATATGTCTTCATCGGGGTAAAATACTTCGACGTTTTTTTCCGACGTATGTAGTATAATTTGAATATTTCATTAATAAACAAACAATTAAAAAGTATCGGCTTCTATGTCTTCATCGGGATAAAATACTTCGACGTTTTTTTGAAGTGTGTAGTGTAATTTACAACTTCGTGACCAGCCTGGTACGTATTTCTAATTTCAAATATCTGCTGATGTGAAGTACACGTTCTTTTTATGGTAAATAAGAAAATATACTTTATTTTATTAATAATACAAAAATAATGAATAGGAGGATAAAAGTTAACACGGAAAAATGTGTGTGTAGTTAATAAGTGGAAGAATATTATATTGTTTTTGTTTTTGGTCACAGTCCGCCTCTGCACTTTTATTCGCTTCAGTACCTGAGGAGATACCCACTCCACTCCTCTCCTGCGACAATGGTGTGCGGGTTGCATTTCTATTACGTCACAATTTCACGATGTTTGGCAATCACTGGTCTACTGGGTGTTCAGTTCAAAGTGTGTCATGGCTCGCTGTATGCCGTCATGTGGCTAGCCGATGAGCCTAGAGAATTCAATCTTCCTACACTTCCGCAGAGGCGTATTACCTATGTGTCAGAGAAGTTGCCTAGCAAGTACGGCGTTCATTCTGAAGAGTACTTACAGATACGTACGGTACCGCCTGTGGTGGCAGGAATGTGAACTGTTTGGAAACACGTACTGAGGTGATTTTTTCTTACTGTCGGGATATGGAGAGAGGGTCAAGAAGTTTACTTACGTATTTATTAACATTAACTTCGACGGTCAACATAGACACGGAGCATTTGATTTGTGTTCTGGAATGTTGCCGTACGCAACTGATGATAACAAATACCCTGCGTACGACTTGGCCGCGCAAAACACAGTTCGAAAGAGGTTATGGTAGCACACAGAGTTTACAGACCGCCATCTGTTGCTACGACGTTCAAGTTATACCGTACACGTTCTCAAGTTCAGATTGAACGCCTTGATTAATAGGCAACTTCTCTGACATAAAAGCTGAAACTCGCTTCAAATCACTGACTCACAACAGTGACGTCATGACACACTTTGAAATGAACACCCAGTAGTGTATTTGCATTTTGATATTAATTTATCACTGAGTTGACATTTGTTATTATTGTTATTATCAGTACTACTATTGTTACTGTTATTGTTGTTGCAAAGTTTTCTGATCCTGATAGCGTATCATTGTTGCAAGTTTTTCTAAAGTGGTTTGTTAACATTGATTGCAGCAGTAGCAGCAGCAGCACACCTCAAGTAGTTGCAGTAGTTCCAGCGACCATGGCAGGCGCTCGGTGGGGTCGGCCCCAGGAGCCGCCATGAGCACCACTTCCCGGCGAAGTCAACCCAATTTGTGTTCCATTCAACAACCGCCTTTCGGTAAGAGTACCAACTATTGGCATAAGTCAGTGGTTCCCGAACTTTTTCAGTTCACAGCACACATAATGTAGCCTATCAGAATTTTTTCACGGCGCCCAAAGCCAGGACATAACCCTACCCAACAGCTGCAGTGAGCAGTTGGTGCGGTAAGTTTGGTTGAGTTGAGAAATAAATGAATCCCGTGTTTGAAATTCACAGACAATTTACCTTTAAGTTATGTAAAAATTATTATGATGTACCGAAGTACAAGGGCTGGATAAAAAGTAATGGCAACACTGCTGTCACATGGCGATGGTGCGTTCGAGAGCTGCCAGCTGTGTGGACATGAACAAGGACTGTTAGATGAGTTAGTGCAGCCAGCGGCGACAGTACTCTGTCAATCTACTGCAGTGTAAAACGTTGGAATAGGAATAGTGCGAGCGCCCTAAGACCATGTTTATAAAACTAGAGCAACGTTCCTGGATCAAAATTGAAGTGGCACGAGATCGTAGTGCACAAGAATGTTTTCAGGAACTGCGTGAAGCATGTGGCGATGCAGCGTTGCCATATCGCACAGTTGCACGATGGATTAAAGCATTCCGGGAAGGCCTTGTTGGACCAGTATCAAAGATAAGGTGACGACTTTCTTGGACGAATCGTCGCTATGGACGAAACCTGGGCTTGCTCGTACGAACCAAACTTGAAATGCCAATCAAATGAATGGAAGCATCCAGGTTCTCCTAGGCCACAGAAAGTGCGCCCTACACAAAGTGCTGTGAAGGAGATGTTCATTGTGGCGTATGACATTGATGGGGTAATACTGCACCACGTTTTACCTCCAAGGGAGACGGTAAACGCGGACTACTAATGCAGGTTCCTGCAGCACCACCTTCGTCCAGCGCTCAGGAGAAAACGACGATACTTGGTGGTACAGAACCCCATCATTCTTCATAACAATGCAAGGTATCACACCGCTGCTGCTGTCAAGGACCTTTTGCGTTGCTGGCAATGAGAGATTCTGGAACATCCACCGCACTCACCCGATATGAGTCCATGCGATTACGATCTCTTCGCCAAAGTGAAAGAACCACTGCGAGGGACCCGGTACAATACCAGAGATGAACTTATCCGTGCTTTAGGGCGGTCAATACGGAACATCAACAAAGATGGACGCGCTGATGGTGTACGACGCCTTCCAAACATTTAGCAAAAGGTAATAAATAAGGGGGCGACTATATAGAAGGTACGTAAATGTTGTACCCCTGTGAATAAAGCCATGACAGAAATATCGAACTGTTGCCATTACTTTTTATCCAACCTTTGTACATATGATATTTCCGTGCAGGAATTCTGCGTTATCATATGATGAAGGATGGCTAGAACAGAGAAAAATTCTCTCCGGCACCGGGACTCGAACCCGGGTTTTCAGCTCTACGTGCTGACGTTTTATCCACTAAGCCACACCGGATTCCAGTTCCGATGCCGGATCGAATCCCCTCAGTTTAAGTTCTACTTCTCAGTTTTCCCTTTGTGGCCTACCCTCATGTACTGTGTCACAGAATATGTGACAGTGGAACAATGTCCAACGAACTATGTACAGAGGTGCACTCATTACGAGTGACTAAGTGGCCGGGATCCGACGGGTTGAGCGCCGTCTTGAATCACCAACTGATTACTTACGCATATTATATTATTATGGTACACACCTGTGGAGTAACGGTCAGCGCGTCTGGCCGCGAAACCAGGTGGCCCGGGTTCGAATCCCGGTCGGGACAAGTTACCTGGTTGAGGTTTTTTCCGGGGTTTTCCTCAACCCAATATGAGCAAATGCTGGGTAACTTTCGGTGCTGGACCCCGGACTCACTTCACCAGCATTATCACCTTCATTTCTTTCAGACGCTAAATAACCTAGATGTTGATACAGCGTCGTAAAATAACCAAATAAAATAAAATAAATATTATTATGATGAACCGAAGTACATATGATATTTCCGTGCAGAAATTCTACAGGATGATTAATTTCTCAACCAGGATAGCATAACCAGGACCACGCTCCATTCTTTCATAGTTTTGCCGATAATTTCAATAATCACCAAACTGGATAAATGTGAGATTGTAAGCTTACTTCTTTCCAAAGTGGCAATATGATTTATTGCACTAAAGCCTCTTTCACTTTACGCACTAATAATGCTTTGGCTTTAGTTAATGGAAAGGGGCATTGTTCTTTCCTATTAAGTTATCTTCTACGAAATCTCGGAAATTTTAGTTGAAGAGTTGGCCCAAATAACTGTCTATGTTACAATTTTTAAAAATCGAGTTTTAATGGAATAATGCTCCATATAGTTTTACACATCATTCACAAAATTGTTTTTTCAATATCTGTACGAGAGGCGCTTTACACGAGTTACAACCATGAATTTCTTGGTTGGAACAACTGTCTATGTCACTAGTCACTTCTAGCGTATCCAGTTGTTTACATCGTATCGGGAGTTATTGCACGGGAGTTTGTTCTCTTTACGAATACTGGGTACTTGAACTCTGTGTATCAGGTTCGGTTGATCTATTGTGTAAAATGGACGACTGCAAGACAGTGACGATTTCTAAGGTAGATACTAAAAAAAAAAAATAAAAAAATAAGATCCAGATAAATTAATATTAATAAGTGGAAAGATGTGTCACGAAAGTCGCTGAGAGATAGTGGTGTTGAGTATACAAGGAAAACGAAGTCGCAAGTTAGTGCGAAAGATCCCCCAAGTAATGTAAGTTCCTGTCTGTTATTTTTGCAGTATTTTATTAGTTGTATTTTAATTTACACATTATTTAATGTTAGTTGGTCTATTTTGTGTTTTGCCACTATAGTTTATTTTAGAATTTTATCAAGGTATTTCATTTCAGGAACAGATTTGTGGAAATTCTTGTAAGGGGATGTGCTCACAGCTTGCTCTTGATGTCAGAAAGGAGCTGTTTAAAACGTATCATCTCTTACAGTCAACATTTAAAAACTGTGATTGTTATTGTCTTCATTATTAATCAAATTTAACTTAACAGATAAGCCATCTCTTGGGATGGACACTGAATATTCGGGACAGGGGTTCAAATTCCATCCCCTAACAATTTCTCAACTGTAATATTTAATTTTCTTTATTAATTTGTTATTGTTATAACTTCCATTAATTTAATGGTGTCCCTACATCTCAATATTGCAGTTATTTTCTAATAATAGTGTTATTATTTGATCAGTTTTTAATTATGGTTTATTTAACGACACTCGCAACTGCCGAGGAGCCACCGGCATGGCTCAGTTGGTCAAGTTGCGCTCGGGCGCGGGTTCGATCCCGCTTGGGCTGATTACCTGGTTGGATTTTTTCCGACGTTTTCCCCAACCGTAAGGTGAATGCAAGGTAATCTATGGCGAACCCTCGGCCTTATCTCGCCAAATACCATCTCGCCATCACCAATCTCATCGACGCCAAATAACCTAGTAGATACAGCGTCGTTAAATAACCAACTAAAAAGACTGCCGTGGTCATATCAGCGTCGTCGGTGTGCCGGAATTTTGTCCCGCAGGAGTTTTTTTTTACATGTCAATAAATCTACTGACATGAGCCGTCGCATTTAAGCACACTTAAATGACATCGACCTGGGCCGGGATCGAACCCGCAACCTCGAGTACGGAAGGCCAGCGTTATACGGACTATGCTACTGAGGCCGACTATTTGATCAATATTATATGTTTATTCATAATATGACATTGAGTGCAACTTTAATAAATTACATGGTGTTAATTCATATTAATATCCTATAGCATTTAAAAATAAATGTCATAATCATACGAGGCGCATCCAGAAAGTAAGTTTCCCGATTTTTTCCCCTTGAAAGTAAACGTAATTAGCCGTGTCAATTGCGCATGCATAACAGATCTATGGCGTATCAATCATATGCCAGCCGGACAGGTCCCGCCTGGTGCCAGTAGCATGGCAGCAGTGGTCCGAAATGGAAGCTCTTATTCCTTCTCCCGCCGCCTGCGAGGTTCGGTCGGTGATAAAGTTCTTTAATGCACAAAGCATTGCGCCAATTGAAATTCATCGGCAGCTCTGTCAGGTCTATGGGCCGAACATCATGAGTAAGCAGATGGTGCGTCGCTGGTGTAGGCAGTTTTCCGAAGGTCGTCAAAGTGTCCATGATGAAGAGCGTGACCGTCCCTCATCAATGATGATCGTGTTGAGCTGGTGCGGCAGTGCATCATGGAGAACCGTCGCTTCACGATTACGGAGCTGAGCAGCCATTTTCCGCAGATATCGCGATCCTTGTTGCATGAGATTGTCACTAAGCACCTGCTGTTCAAAAAAGTGGGTGCCGAAAAACCTGACACCCGAACACAAAATGCAACGTTTAGGAGCAGCACTGACATTTCTGCAATGGTATCACGATGACGGCGACGAGTTCCTCGACAGGATCGTCACGGGCGATGAGACTTGGATTTCGAACTTCACCCCGGAAACCAAGCAGCAGTCAATGCATTGGCGGCATAGTGGATCTCCGGTCAGGACGAAATTCAAACAGACGCTGTCGGTACAGAAAGTGATGTGCACGGTGTTCTGGGACAGGAAGGGCATTCTGCTCATTGACTTCCTTCCAAGAGGTGAAACAGTGAACGCTGACCGTTACTTTGAAACACTGCGAAAATTGCGATGTGCCATTCAAAACAAGAGGCGTGAAATGCTTACTGCAGGTGTTGTGCTCCTCCATGACAATGCTCGTCCACATACGGCTCGGCGCACAGCAGCTGTTTTGACGGAATTTGGCTGGGAGTTGTTTGAGCACCCACCCTACAGTCCTGATCTTGCTCCCAGCGATTTTCACGTTTTCTTGCACCTCAAGAAATTCCTGTCCTCCGGTGAGCATTTTGGCAACGACGAAGAGCTGAAGACGTCTGTCACACGCTGGTTCCATTCACAGGTGGCAGAGTTCTACGACAGAGGGATACAAAAGTTGATCCCACGATATGACAGGTGTCTCAATTCTGATGGTGGCTGTGTTGAAAAATAGCTGAAACATTGCTGTACCTGTTGCCAATAAATGTTTTCCTGAAAGTGTGTGTTCTTTTTTTTTTTTTTTAATTAGGGAAACTTACTTTCTGGATGCGCCTCGTATGTTCATAATTTAATCTTTTTATTGATTTTGTATGTTTCGTAATATTCTGATTGTATAAAAACAGTTTATAGTCTGCATTCTCCAGTAGCATTTCTGTGGAGTTAAAAATGTTACAAACTTCTATGAAGTGTAGTATGACTTTCAATAACATACAATCGTATACTTCGCTTAGTGTACAAAACATATTGATGGAATAACGATCTATGTTGCCCGTCCGATAGTAAATTTATGAGCGGAATTACGATGTAACATTTTTGGTCCTCCTGCACTGTTAGCAGATTGTAACATAAACCGTTATTCGGCCCAATGCTGCAGTTATATCCTACAAGCTAGAGTTGGGTCGATTCATGAACGAATCGTTCATTCGAACGACTAATAATAAAGAGTCGTAAGAATCGATTCGTGGTATCAACGAATCGTCGTTCAAAAGAATCGTAACGAATCGTCGTTCAAAAGAATAGCAACGAATTGACATGGTATCGTAACCCACGATTCTATTTACTTGTTTGATGTAACCTGTCAACGGACATTTCCGAACCGTGTCGAATGCTCCCGAGCGAGAGTGAAATCAAAATACTGCATTTGTTAAGTGTGGAAAGTAATGAACACGAACCTGAAATTTACATGGTTAAATAGAGATGTAATGCAAAAAATATACTTGATAATAAGGTTCAGTTGATAAATTAAAATTAAGAAGCACTGACTTGAATAATTTTGTAGACTAAGGTCATGATGAATGGTTCCAGCCAATGAGAAAGAGACAATCCAATGTCTCGCCTCTTATGCCATCTATGCGAGAGATGTAGAACGTTTTTGTTCTACCCGTGGTTTGCAAAGGAAAGTGTCCTGTAAGTCGTTCGTTGAGGAATCGTTGGAATCGCATACTAGGAAGAATCGTGAACTCGTTGACGATTCAAAAGAATAGTTGGAATCGCAGACTGGAAGAATCGTGAACGAATCGTTAGAATCGATTCGCAATGTATGATTGAATCGTTGGAATCGACTTCTGAAAAGAATCGTGTTGCCCAACTCTACTACAAGAGAAGCCGATAACTTGCTATATTTTCAATCAATCGAATTAGCAGAATATAGTACAGGAAATGGTTAAGTTATGAAAGTGCATTTATTTTATTGATTCTTCCTCGCGAGCTATTTTAACAAAGGGCTCGGAACAAATGTACTGTAACTATTTAAGAGTTCGCGCGAGCCCTCTCCAGGACACTCCTGCCAACACTGACATTGCACACCATAGACTTGTCAGAATTTGATATCACTTCCCTCAGAACAAGTCTAAAATCTATTTCGATTTGCAGCAACTCCGCACAGTTTCACGAGGTTACCATCAGGAGGCAGTGGAGGGGTGAGCCCGGACACGGACAGGAGCCCCGACACGGGACTAGACGCGGGCACAGACGACTGCTCCGCCATCCAGCACAACAGCACCAGCAGCTACAGCGACAGCGGGGCGGAAGAGCCGGCTGGCTCCCTCTCTATAGGTAGGCCTTCTACACAGTAATTCACATTAAATTCATGGTTTTAATTATACGAGTATGTTTTTTAACAAGAAGTTTGCTAGTAACGTTGTATTGTATCTTAAATGTACAGAATCTCTGGGAGCAGATTCCCCCAGCGTTTTCTTTAATCTATGTTGAACTTTTTCTCTTTTTTACGGCAGGACGAAGCTCGAGATTTTCTATTTTTGCCAATCTGTTCGGAGCACTGACTTCAAAATTAAACTACACAAAATGCAATCAAGAGAAAATTATAATTTCTCGTGCTCGAACTAATGTAAAATGGACGCTAACAATGACGGCATTGTTGATACGTTTTCAATTCCGTCTATGTGTCAGGGCTTGCACTTTTCAAACGCACTTCGTACTTCTCTGTCTTCTGTTCTTTGTATACCTGCTCTTTCTTTTCCCCTGTTCTCTATACGTCTTATGATTATGCTCTTTCCTCTATTAATTCTCTCTCTACTTGTTTCTTTTCACTGCCCATCTTTTGCTCCTCCTCTCCAATTTCTTCCTTCTTTCCCTGCTCATTTATGTGGTGTCTTATAACTTTGCGTTAAAACTGTTTTTATTGTGCCTCCTCCAAGATATGTTAGTCTGGTTGAATGCAACATCGTTAGATGGCAGCGGTAGCGAGCTTGCTGCACAACCAGTCGGTTTCTATTTCCCGCCCATGTGCTGATTCAGAGGAGGATCTCCTCCCTCTCCGTTCATTTACTTACTTGCTTTAAAACTCTGCTTCTTTCTCTGGCCGCTAGTGCGCTGTTGTCTGTGTGTGTTAACTGCAGTAGAGGAGGAATGGAGTGCCTTTCCTCCACACAGACAATCTCGCATCTTTCTCACAGTTTTCTACAGCACATGAGCGCGCGTCGTTTAAAACTCGATCAACCAAGGTTTACTTATAGCTGTGAACTTAGAAATTATCGAATCTTCCTCGAATTTTAAGGCACATATTTTATTTGGTATTTACTTTCAGAATAAGAAAAATGTGAGGAGGACGTTCCTCCTTCCCTCTCCCGAGGAACCGCCACTGATTGTGTGACATAATTATGGAAGAGTGTGTGCACTGATTATATTTTAGGAATGTGCATTGCGTTGGCGGGGATATAAGGAAACTTATCAACTACATGCACGTTCGTGAAAAGAGTACTTGACACGCATGGGAGTGCATGGGTTTTTTTTTGCGTGCTGGGGATATGGGAGTGTGCATGTATAGTAGTCAATACTGATGGCAGAACTGAAGGTGAACACAGCGAATAGGGATTATAAAGAATGGACACTTCGCGTCGGTACCTTTGATGTAGCCGGACTGATTTCAATGACCTTCAAGCCAGCTAAAGCATGAGATTCTGCTTTCTCCCTAGAGTTGGCGCTGACATCACACCAGCTAGCAGTCGACACAGCGGAAATATAACACATATAATTAATACATCTAGGTACATTATGTACTCAAATAAAATAAATTGGATCCATAAAATAATAAATCCGTCATTAACTGTAATGTCTAGACTCTAGAGTTCCTTTATAATGAGAGTTGAGACGTTGACCCCAACAACAATTAAACTATGTAATGATTTGATAGCGCTGAAAATGGAAAAACAAAACTCTATGAGAAGTAAAACCATATACCTATATTATATTATATACAAATATTAAACGAATTCGATACTTAATTTTATAATGTATTATATTATTTTATAATATAATTTATGATATCTGAAATATAAAATATTATTATTACAACTAGTTTGTCACTGAGAAATAAGGAAAAGCTGTTAACTTGAATTTATTTGAAGCAAAGCGTTACTGGATTATGCAGTAAGGTAGGCGATGTTTGGATCCTGTGTCTCAACTCTATTCTCAATTATTATCTTAGCGTATGCTCGATTACACTAACCTCTAGCGCTTGAAAGTGGAACTAAACGCTGGTGCAGAGAGAAACAAAACACAGGAAAATTCGCTCAGTGTCCATTCTTTATAATCCCTATTCGCTGGTGAACATGCAGGACTTATTGCTTTTACTTGATATTGATAATGATTGTTTCTGTCTCTGAACATCAGGGGAACCATATGCGATGCAAGCCAGAGAGCAGACCGACGCGCCCAATCCTGAGGTCCAAGTCGGACATCAGCCATCGCTACTCGGCAGCGCCCAGGCCTCTTCCTCCTCCCCAGCCCAGGACCGGGGCCCAGCTGGACAAATTCTTCGAGCAACTGGGACTTGACACTGGCGAATTCAGGTCAAATTCTGAACTTTTTGCAGCTTACAACACTTTCTCTATATTACCTTACTTAATTTACTTACTTAATTACTTACTTACTTAATTACTTACTTACTTACTTACTTACTTACTTACTTACTTACTTTACTTACTTACTTACTTACTTACTTACTTACTTACTGGCTTTTAAGGAACCCGGAGGTTCATTTCCGCCCTCGCATAAGCCTGCCATCGGTCCCTATCCTGAGAAAGATTAATCCAGTCCCTACCATCATATCCCACCTCCCTCAAATCCATTTAATATTATCTTCCCATCTACGTCTCGGCCTCCCCAAAGGTCTTTTTCCCTCCGGTCTCCCAACTAACACTCTATATGCATTTATGGATTCGCCCATACGTACTACATGCCCTGCCCATCTCAAACATCTGGATTTGATGTTCCTAATTATGTCAGGTGAAGAATACAATGCGTGAAGTTCTGCGTTTTGTAACTTTCTCCATTCTCCTGTAACTTCATCCCGCTTAGCCCCAAATATTTTCCTAAGAACCTTATTCTCAAACACCCTTAATCTCTGTTCCTCTCTCACTTTGAGAGTCCAAGTTTCACAACCATACAGAACAACCGGTAATATAACTGTTTTATAAATTCTAACTTTCAGATTTTTGACAGCAGACTAGATGATAAAAGCTTCTCAACCGAATAATAACACGCATTTCCCATATTTATTCTGCGTTTAATTTCCTCCCGAGTGTCATTTATATTTGTTACTGTTGCTCCAAGATATTTGAATTTTTCCACCTCTTCGAAGGATAAATCTCTAATTTTATATTTCCATTTCGTACATTATTTTGGTCACGAGACATAATCATATACTTTGTCTTTTCGGGATTTACTTCCAAACCGATTGCTTTACTTGCTTCAAGTAAAATTTCCGTGTTTTCCTAATCGTTTGTGGATTTTCTCCTAACATATTCACGTCATTCGCATAGACAAGAAGCTGATGTAACCCATTCAGTTCCAAACCCTGCCTGTTATCCTGAACTTTCCTAATGACACTATATTACCTACTTGTCATAAATTAGTATTTGCCTTATTATGTGCAATGCTATTTTTACTGTAGTCAATTCGATGAAGTTCGGGTAAAGAGGGTTGTCATTTTTGTACAAATGAAGTTTTATTTCCCAGGTTAATAAACAAGTTAAAGTCTACAAAAAAGTGTGCAAATAGCAAAAGAATACAGGCATTTGATGGGTTTTATTTGTGTAAAATTATTTGCAACAAGTGTCCTCAGTTTAGTTTTCATTTATCTCAAAACTCATTTGTATGACTTATCTCCTTTATCCAAACATCATCGAATTAGTGCTAATACTTCATTAACAAGGGAAAAGAAAAATACGACTTGCCTCACAAACAATTCACTATAACTTACTCAGCTGTTGTTTTAAATTGCTAGAAATACCTCTCTCTTTTTCTCAGGAATATATTTGAGATTTTTTCTGGCTATTTTAATATTTCTTAATATTTAATATTAGCCCTGATCACATATTTATAACAGATTAATCAGCCTAATGCACTTTCAAACAACAATTTTTGCATTTTCAAGATGCTGCCATCTAGGCGACTGCAAAAGAATCACGTTGTAACCCTGATGGAATTGTACAGAGTAATAGCTTTAACAGCTGTACTCCCATCTAGCGATTGTTACCATAAAATTCATTTTCGACAGTGGAGATTCTAGCGATTGTTCTCTTTTATATCTTGCCATTTCATAACATGGGAATGGCCAATCTGATATATAGGTGATCAGGGATATTAGATACAAAATTAAAATCTATTTCAGTTTCTTCTTGCACCTCTTCCTTTTTAAAAACACAAATTATGTGGATAAACGTATAAAATACAGTATTGGTATACCAGTACCCTTGTACAATGTTAAAAGATCACAGCTATCTAAAATTTATTATAATCATGATCATAATCATGATTCATATCTGGATATCTCTATCCAGTGCTTTTGCTTCAGTAAAGTCTCATTTTATAAACCTATGGATCAACAATTGGCTCTCTTCTGACAAAGGAAAAATTTTACAGTCTGTACAAAAGAAACCAAATGACCTGGAAATGTACAAAAACTTGCCCAGACATGTTCAAACATTTTTAACAAGAGCCAGAACAGGTCACATTGTCACACAATTGTACCTACACCGATTTCACATTCTGATAATCCTACTTGTCTGTGGTGTAATAATCATGATGAAGATCTGGAACACATTCTTCTATACTGTCCATCCATAAACCACAAAAGAAGTAAATTAAAATCATCAGTACCAATTGCAGAAGACACAGCCCTGCAGTATACTGGGTGTTCATTTCAAAGTGTGTCATGACGTCACTGTTGTTGGGTCACCGATTTGAAGCGAGTTTCAGCTTATATGTTAGAGAAGTTGCCTATTATTTAAGGCGTTCTTCAATCTGAACTTGAGAACGTGTACGGTACAACTTGAACGTTGTAGCAACAAATGGCGTTCTGTACAGTCTGTGTGCTACCATAACCTCTTTCAAACTGTGTTTTGCGCCGGCAAGTCGTACGCAGGGTATTTGTTATCATCAGTTGCGTACAGTAACATTCCACAACACAAATCAAATGCTCCGTGTCCATGTTGACCGTCGAAGTTAATGCCAACAAATACGTAAGTAATCGTCTTAACCCTCTCCCCATATCCCGACAGTACGTATTTCCAAACAGTTCACATTCCTGCCACTACCAGCGTTACTGTACGTATCGGTACATACTCTTCAGAATGAGCGCCGTACTTGCTAGGCAACTTCTCTGCCTTATAGGTTATACACCTCTGCGGAAGTGTAGGAAGATTGAATTCTCTAGGCTCATTGGCTAGCCACATGACTGCATACAGCGAGCCATGACACATCACATTTTGAACTGAACACCCAGTATATTGACTACACCCCAACTCTGGCTACTAGCAACAGGCATCTATAATGAACACTGATCAAAATACCCTCATTTCTCGTGAAAAACAACAACTGAATAGACTACAGTGGACTTTATGTTGTCAGAAACAGCTGGATTGATTGATTGATTAATTGATTGATTGATTGATTGATCGATCGATCGATCTCAATACGTTTTCTGTGAAGTGACCCTTCAATATAACTTCGAATGCAAGAGAGATTTGGGTAGGCTAGTTAGAGATAAAAAAGAGATGTATGTAGATCCGGATAAGACCAAAGGCCTGCAGTACACAATTACGACGAAGATGACGATGACAACGACGAAAATGGAAAGAATAGGTACTGCAAATGATGTGATATTACGACTAAGAATAAGATTATTGGGTAATGATGATGGCGCTGATGATTATGACAACTGCGGCAATGATGATAATAATAATAATTTTTATTTATTATTTTTATTTTTTATTTATTGATATTTATGCGCTGGACAACAGCCATTGACCAATAAAAGTCCAGCACAGCGATACAAATACATTAAAATGAACAACTATGGTACAATTAAATACTTGAGTTAACAACAAAATAAAGAACATACAGTAGATTACAATAATTAATTTACAAGAATTAAAACTATAAAATATTAGGGAAAGGAGTTGATTCATACTACCAATTTGTGTATAAGGATTATGCAAATAATATTAGCAAAGACATTGCCATATTCTAATACTTCTATACATTGAATGGATCGAAATCGCCTACATGTAAGTTAGCATGTTTAATACATCTGGAGACCAGCGAGGAAGATTTAGAATTTATAATATAGAAGAGTTTGTGATGTCTCATGTCCTTCATAGGAATACGAAGGCTGACACTGTTTAAGAAAGATTGACAATGTTACCTTTAAGGACCTTACATAAGAATAAGTAATCGAAATCATGACGTCTGGCATACAGGCTTCGACATTTAAAGTGCTCGCATTTTTTATCATAGTTATTCTCAGAGTTATTAGGCAGGAATCTGTACGAACATAATGAAATAAATTTCCTTTGAATATTTTCAAGTTTTGCCGAATCAGAACTAGTAATATAGTTCCAAACTACAGATACGTATTCGAGTTTCGATCTCACTAGTGTATAGTATAGTACCGATATTAAAAGAGAGTCAGGTGTTGAAAAAGAATACCTAAGTAATTGACCGAATTATTCTAACATTCTTATTGCATGGTTATAACTATAATCAATGTGGTTGTGAAAATATAAATAATAATAATAATAATAATAATAATAATAATAATAATTATTATTATTATTATTATCATCATCATCATCATCATCATCATCATCATTTTTCATTATTATTATTATTATTATTATTATTATTATCATCATCATCATCATTTTCATTATTGTTATTATTATTATCATTTTCATTATTATTATTATCATTATTACTCTTATTATGATTATTATTATTATTATTATTGTCATTATTACTATTATTATTATTATTATTATTATTATTATTATTATTATTATTACTCTTATTATAATTATTACTATTATTGTCATTATTACTATTATTATTGTTGTTATTATTATTATTATTATTATTATTGTTATTATTATTATTATTATTATTATTATTATTATTATTATTATTTGTCCATTTTTTTCTTGCATTTGGTCAATTGATTAATATAGACTATTCCATTATTTCAATTATTTTATTGTACTAATTTTATAATTTTATAATTTTTATTTGATCTATGATTGATGTAGACTATTATATTGTTTGTATTTCATCCCATTGCCATTTTCTATCATTCATTCTCATCATCATTTGTTGTTTTGTTCTGTTTTGTATCATGCTAAACTGTAATTGGCCTTGTGCTGTTGTTTTGCACGTTAATATTCTAAATAAATAAATAAATAAATAAAATAAATTATTATTACTATTCGCTAATATGTTTTCGCGGGATATCAGCCGAGTTAAAATTTTGGAATGTTCCAAGCTTTCAACTGCTATCTCTGCAGCCATCTTCAGGGAAGTTGTGTCTGGACAGAAAGTCGTAGGTTATATAGAATGGCCGATCCGCCAACCAATCCCGTATCACATGAGACAGCCTAACATCTATATAACCTACGACTTTCTGTCCAGACACAACTTCCCTGAAGATGGCTGCAGAGATAGCAGTTAAAGTTGGGACATTCAAAATTTTAACTTGGCTGATATCCCATGCAAAAACATATTAGCAAACAAACGCTGAGATAGCCTCAAATCATACATTATTACTTTTGTTATCTTCATTATTATTATTATTATTATTATTATTATTATTATTATTATTATTATTATTATTATTATTTAGTATTGTTGTTATTATTGTTATCTTTATTATTATTATTATTATTATTATTATTATTATTATTACTATTACTATTGTTATCATTATTATTATTATTATTATTATTATTGTTATCTTCATTATTATTATTATTATTATTATTATTATTATCTTCATTATTATTATTATTATTATTATTATTATTGTTATCTTCATTATTATTATTATTATTATTATTATTATTATTATTATTGCTGTCATTATTATTGTTATTAGTATTATTATCTTTATTATTATCTTTATTATTATCTTTATTATTATTATTATTATTATTATTACTATTGTTATCTTTATTATTAATATTATTGTTATTATTATTGTTATATTCATTATTATTATTATTATTATTATTATTATCTTCATTATTATTATTATTATTATTATTATTATTATCTTCATTATTATTATAATTATTATTATTATTATTATCTTCATTATTATTATTATTATTACTATTATTATCTTCATTATTATTATTATCATTATTATTATTATTATTATTATTATTATTGTTATCTTTATTATTATTATTATTATTATTATTATAATCTTCATTATTATTATTATTATTATTATTATTATTATTATTATTCTGGTGGTAATGATGGTGA
>JAJSOF020000036.1:37281447-37486538 GCA_025594305.2 Periplaneta americana | reverse complement strand
TGGATTGTTGTGAAAACCTTAAATCGTATAATGAATAGGTATGTGACACCTTCGAGATGATGATTTTTATGTCGAACTATTATATTCGACCTAGAAGGATATTCCAACACACACCAATTACGTTCCTGTGGATTCACCATAACCTAAATAACTCTCTAAATGCTGCACATTTCACACAGACTTGAAATTTAACATTCAGATCATTTAACACAATTTGCTTATATCCAACAATGCCTGAATGACAAGCGAAATAGCGGAAACGGCGTTTTTTTCTTTCTTCTTGTGCTGCCATCTGTTGTTTCGGGTCAACAATTATCAATTACACATTTCCTGAAATTCTTTGAGCTGTTCTTTCTAATGACCAGACGTCGGATTCTAGGGCAAATGCCTATTTTGTTTCTTTAGGAGAAAAGTAAAAATAATTATTAATATTTGTGTTTCATGGAAATTGAAAGGTATTCAAAGAGTTTTATAGTGCCCTAAAATGCCCTAAAACGATTATTAGAGCCTAATTTGTTAATATTCGCCTAAAAATGCCTAACTCACTGTAAAGTTTCGCATTTTACTCTTACTTTTTATAATTTATACATGCATTCACTGCGAAATTTAAGGCATTTAAAAAGTGGAAAGTTTGCTTCACACCGGCCATGAAACCATTGATAAAGGAAACAAAATGTTTTGAATCTCACGACACTCGCAATAGATTTCACCGAATTTAACATGTTTGGAGGCATAAATGCCGACAAAGATCCAACCTTAGTTTTGAAGCAGGCAACAATCACAACATGTGCTGCTACCGATTCAGAGATATACTATACTATAAAAATGACTGTTTTCGGTCTGAAACCGATTAGCTGTACTGCCCTTCAGAGTGTCATAAAATCACAATTTTTGGAGAAAGAGTGTTTTTGAAATATTTATGAAAAGTCGTAAAACTGCGAATTAGTAGGGTAAACCGTTACATAATATTTAAAAGAATGGCCCTCCTAGTGTTAACACTACCAGGAAATGCAACAATAAGTGGAACTTTGTATTTTTGTCCAATTGAATCTCAATAACAACGGTTCATTTGAATGCTCGTTAACAGTTGCTCTTTCCCTCACCTTATTTGTGTTGAGAAGTTTTGAGCGGTAGGACGTTTTCCTGTGAAGTTTAACGCGATAATGCCGAAAAATATAAGTGCAAAATCTACATTGATCCGGCAATGGCTAACAGAATATTCAGAATTCACTTATGATGGAAAAATAATATTCTGCAAGATTTGTAGCAAACAGGTATGTAACAATAGTTGAAATATATAAATTCTATTAATTTTAATGAGTAGGCCTATAATATTTATACATTGACTGAGCTATCCTGAGGTATAATTCTTTTAAGACCACTACACTTTAACCATAGTTAAAGTATTTGCAGGTCATTAAAATTTTTATTGTTCGAACCCACTAACTTTGTGATAGAAATACGGCAATACAACAATTAGGATTTTATTTTAATTCAGTTTACTTTACATTTTTAGATTTCGCAAGAAAAGAAGTGCCACCTAAAGCAGCATGTGCAAGGAGCGGCTCATAAGGCTAAAGCTCAGCAGAAAAATCAACTGCAACAAACTTTACTAACACAGCCTACTTCATCCAATCTCAGCAGCAATTTCTATGCTGATTTAACCAGAGCGTTTGTTGCTGCTAACATTCCCTGGAATGCAATTGAAAATCCGGTTTTAAGACAGTTTTTACAAAAATACTGCAAACAAAATATCCCATCTGAGTCGACCCTAAGAAAAATTACTTAGACAGAATATACAATGAAACTTTAGCTTCCATTCGGGAGGATATAGGTGATTCTTACATATGGGTCTCTGTGGATGAAACCTCAGATCCTATGAATAGGTATATAGCAAATATGGTAGTAGGAAAACTTAGTCCTGATGGACCTTCGATTCCACACCTCGTATGTGTTAAGGAACTTTCGAAAGTGAATAGCCAAGCCATTGCTTATTTTGTAAATAAAGGCCTACAGTCTTTATACTCAGGTAATATAGTCGATTCTAAAGTTCTGTTGTTTTGTACTGATGCTGCCTCATACATGGTTGCTGCAGCTCCACTTCTTAAAACATTTTATCCTAACCTCACGCATGTAACCTGTCTAGCACATGGCCTTCACAGGCCTTCTGAAACAAACCGGAATGAATTTCCTCTTGTCAATTCGTTTATTTCTAACACAAAAAAATGTTTTTGTAAAGCCCCATCCAGGATTTCAATATTCAGAGAGAACTTTCCAGATATCCCACTCCCACCTCAGCCGGTTGTTACACGATGGGGAACCTGGATTCAGTCAGTGGTGTATTATTCTAAATATTTTAAAGAAGTGGTCACAGTTATTGATAAATTACCTGAAACGGATAGTGCAGCGTGTGTGAAAGCAATGAAAGATTGTCTGAATGACTCACGAGTGAAAAACGATATTGCCTACATAACATCAAACTTTTCTTTCATACCTGCAAGCATTGAACAATTAGAACGTGAAAAACAATCTGTTTGTAGCCAAATAGCAATAGTAAAGGAAGCTCAGGTGAACATACATTCTGCTTTGGGCGAAACTGGGAAAAAAGTTAAAAATAAGTGGGACAACGTATTAAATAAGAATGTAGGATTTTCATTGTTAGAAAAAGTATCAAGAGTGATATCGGGGGAACGTGTAAATGTTCCAGTAAGTATTGATGTTTTTATTGCACCTAATTTAAAATTTGCGCCTCTCACATCAGTTTCGGTTGAAAGAAGTTTTTCTGCTTTCAAAATGATTCTCAGTGACAAAAGGCAAAGGCAAATGTTAACTGTGGAGAATTTAGAAAAAAATTCTGGTGGTGTACTGTGCAGATAATTATAATAAAGTCTGAGCATGGAACTGAATTTCAATAACTTAAAATGAGTAATCTTGATATCAATAATCATTATTTCATTAGTTTCAATATATTAAATTTGTGCAGCTCTGTTTATAAATATAATATAGTACTCTTTTTTAATGTTTAAATATGCTTTTTTGTGCGTATTTTAGTGTATAACTAAAAATTTCAGTGAAAGAAATAAGTATGATACCTTGATGTGCGTAAAATGCCTATTTTAATTAAAATAGAGCCTAATTTTACAAATTTTGAGCTTATTTTAGGCGCCTAAAACTGCAATTTTTAGTGCCTAAAAATCCGATGTCTACTAATGACACCGGTATGGATTTCGTAAAACACATAGTGACAGAATTATAGCAGTTTATAATCACGGAATGTTTCTGCGGACACACTATAGAATAATATTGCTGCAGCTGTACTCTTTGATCAAAATATAGCGTGGTAATCGATCAGGCCCAGCTTTACTGTCGATAGGGTACGTAGCTCGGCACACTAGCGCTTTCTATATGATGCAATAAAGAATTTAGTTATTCTGTCACCTTCCGTAATAAAATAAATGACGAAACTATGACGTAGTTCTTTAACAGTCGGATTGCTACACGACGTATGTTGTGATTATTAGTCAGGAATTTACACACGACTTATAAAGAAGCTATTCATTGTGTAAGTACAAGACAGTTAAATGTCTGTGTAAGAGTTTTTATTAGTGACACCGTAAATAAATAGTCCCATTAACGCAGGCAGGAGTAGTACAACATGTCCAATAAAATTAAATAATGGAGGGAGACGTATCGTTTGAAATGACTCAATAAAAGAAAAGGAAATGGAAGAAGAAATAATTAAAAAGATACATGATTGCGCTTTTTTGCAAGGAAATTTGGGGCTGCGAAGAAGAATCTCTGTGAGCTCCAGGTCTGTTAGCCATTTATCTCCATTTTTCACCTGTTCCGTTGAAGGATCTGAAGAGAAATTTGAAGATGAAAACCCGAAAATGGACGTAATCAAATACTACCATACGAGGAGAGGATCGTATGAAAAACTTCGAGGCACATAATACACGGAATGCAGCAAGGCGGATCGTGTGGAAAACCATGAGGCACAAAGTTCATCTTACACTTTTGTTTCCATGGTACTACGAGCAACATCAGAATAAACTTTTAGTCAAACGTTACAACTTTTCTCTCCTTCTAGGTCGAATATAATAGTTCGACATAAAAATCATCATCTCGAAGGTGTCACATACTTATTCATTATACGATTTAAGGTTTTCACAACAATCCATTTTCTTTATCATGTTGAGAATGATATATACTGAATTGTTAGTCAAAAGACATACGTAAATATAAGAGAAGTTCGTAAAGGTTGTGTTATTTGTGAAGTCCAAACATTTTACTTCGCGGTACATTAAATCATATTATCTTCTTCTTCTCTCTAGATCCTCTATTTATTTACATTTCTCTTCCATCTAGTATCTAGTCTTACTTCGCCTTATCAGTTTCTCTTCTTAGTTCGTTGTTAAGCTTCCTGTAGTTTCTTGTACCTTCTTCTGTGTTGATGTTTTTCCATTTTCTCCTTTCCTCCATCTTCTCCAACATTTTCCCTGTAACCCAAGGTTTCGTAATTTCACACCTTCTATGTACCCTTTTATTTCTTAAAAATTGAATTGAATTGCATGGAGAACTGTAGACCTACTTCCATCTAGCGGTAGTTCCCAATGGACGGTGGTGATTCTAGTGGTTGTTCTCTTTCACATGTTACCATTTTTAACATGGGGATGGCCAATTTGTTATATAATGTAATCGGGAGTATCGCCAGTACCATCGACGCTGAATAACCTAGTAGCTGATGCAGCAACGTTAAATAACCAACTAAAAAGATACATTTATTTTAAAACTGTACTAAAGTTGACGTCAAAACACGTGACTGGTATCTAATATAATCCGTAGACGTCATTCTTTCATTATCATTGTAGACTGGGCTGCAAAAGAAATGCCGATACGAAATTATATCGTTTTTAGAGAACTTCAGCAAACATACTTACTTACAAATGGCTTTTAAGGAACTGGTTTCCCGCCAGCAGTCCCTATCCTGTGCAAGATTAATCCAGTCTCTATCATCATATCTGCAAAGGTCTTTTTCCCTCCGGTCTCCCAACTAACACTCTATATGCATTTCTGGATTCGCCCAAAGAAATGCCGATACGAAATTATATCGTTTTTAGAGAGCTTCAGCAAACATGGATGATAGAGGTGAAAAGTTATTTTCCTTAGATTAGTTTTTAAAAACATGCAAGTACGACTTCTATACCGAGTTCAAGTTATTATTTAATATGAATTAATTTTAAATTATATACTGTACTTTTATTTTACAACATTACAGTATGCTTTCCATACTACATTCCTTAAACAGCATTTGAAAATTCCTTCCGTCATCACTCAAGAAAATACTAGTGGAAACACTAGTAATGCCCCATTTCGATTATTGTGATTTTCTACTGACTGATCTCAACGTCAACCAGTCGTAAAAATTACAACGTGTTCATAATTCTTGTGTTCGCTTCGTCTGCGATGTCCGTCGCGCTGACCACATTACCCCATCCTTCCAAACTCTAAACTAGCTACGGCTTAACGAACGTAGAAATTTTCATTCTCTTGTTCTCCTTTTCCAAATCCTTCACACGTCTACACATACCTACCTTGCCTCCCGTTTCAGTTACCTGTCATCATATCATAATCTCTTCACACGCACTCAAAATAGCCGCATACTAACCATACCAACACATAAGACATCATCGTATTCATCATCATACACAATCTCGCTCTCGCGCTTGTGGAATACCCTACCAAGTGACATCAGAGACTATCGGAATTTAGTAGCGTTCAAAAGCAAACTTATTAAGCATTTTCTTACTGCGTAGAATAGGTTTAATTTGTACTTAATCAATAAAAGAAATGCTTCTCTCTTCTTAACTTTTACAATAAACGGTCTAGCTTTTATTAATCAATTAATCTTTTAGTACTTTGATTTTTATTGTACAGTGAAACCTGTTCAAGACGGAAGTGACATGGTCCTAATTTTTTTTCCGTTGTGGACAGGTTTCCGTATTATTCAGGTGTAACATTAAAATAGAATTTTTGTCATTCATATACATGAAAAACAAAATGGCATGCCGCAAACTGCAAGAAGTAGAAAATATTCCATTTAACACTCATCACATTAAATCAGCTTTCTGTCGCATATTACGTTGGTGAATCATCTTGATTAAAATCTCATTTTCTGTATAAATATTATCGTAACTCACTCATTAGTCATTAAACATTACTAAAGTTTACTAATCTCATTCTATTTAATATCTAACACTATACTCTAATAATGTACTGTATATCACTGCACATTATTAATTAATTAAACTAGGAGCCATCTATTAGAAGCCTTGAATTCTGGTTTATTTAATTTCTTTCCCAGTTCAATAGCTTGCTTTGCAAAACAGATCCAGAAATTGGCTTGTTCTTTGAAAGGTCATGAAGAACCCACTCCCACAACAGTTCATTTATTTTCACATAAACAGTTGCTTTCTGGTTCCTTTTGTGCCACCAATATTGGCCCACGCCACTCACTCATTATGATCTTTATTTTTTAAAGTGTCCCACCTGAGTTTTCCACAACTGTACTTCAGAATTATTTTACATAGACTTTGTTTCTAATTTTCCTTTATCTCGATAACTTTTACTTCATCACTTAATGTTAATGCCACATTTTATGGAACTTTTTTTTTTTTTTTTTTTTTTTTTACTGGAAATCACTACACTTGCGCTCTGTTTAGCTACGACAGTATACGGGTGTGAAGCATTGAAAATCTTTGAAGGGACTCGTCTGCCTAGTCAACAGGGTAATAAAATTTATGACCGACAGGCCAACACACCCTCTTACCCTCTAGAATTTTGCAAAGAAAACTGTTTTTATCTTAGTGACTTACATATTTGGTATATTCCTTGAAATTACACGCTGTTTCAAAATATAGTGTGTGTCCAAAATATTGTTTCCGTTTTGAACAGTAGCAGACAGTTTCCGTTTCCGCGTTGGACAGATTCCGTTTTATTCAGGAAAAATTACACATAATACATACAAATTTCGCCGGGACCAATAAATTGTTCCGAAATAGACAGGATTCCTGATTATTCAGGTTCCGATTTGAACAGGTGTCACTGTATTTGTAAATTTAATATTAATTGTAATTATAATTGTAATTGTATTCTTAATATTGTAGTTGTACCCCCTGGTAGAGGGGAAGAGAAGGCCTGATGACCTTATCTCTTCCAGGTTAAATAAGTAAATAAAAAGTGAATAAATAAATAAATAATAAAAAATATTACACGAAAATAGTGAAACTGCATATTATATGGTGTTCCACAGCCTTCCTCATTATCCATTGATGCTGTCATTGTTACAATCGATATATACGACCTGTTACGTTTCATATTGTATTAATAAAAATAGTGTCAATTGTATTGTAAATACAGATACAGAACTGAAAATTGAATGTAATTGAAATATTCAACTACACATTTCTCCTTTGCTTTGAATAAAAACTCTTTAACAAATTCAGGCCAGTTCAGATGTGTTTAATTCTGTGGCCGGGAGGAAAAAGGTCTTAAGTCAATTTTTTGTGAAAATAAGATTTTTATATATTCTGAAAGCGGAAACAATTCTCTACAATCTGGTAAAACGGTTAAAGTCAAATAAGACTCCTGACTGGGTTTATAGAGCGTTACCAAATGTCCTAAGTACTTTTTGAATCGAGCACACACAGAATAAAGGACTTAAGAATATTTAATACTTTATCCCTTACAACCCATCACATGTTTACTTTCCATGCTTCCCTATTAAAAAGGTCTAACTTGTATTTTAGCCATTTTATCACATACTGATGCCCTTTCCTTTTAAAACTTTAAGCACCAGGGTAAACAGATCTATAATTGTATCAAATATGAATGAGGTCTCGCCCACACGATACTACGAGAGGAGTTCCGCCGGCGTCGTGAATCGGGTCCCGGTACAGCTCAGTTGGTTAGAGAGCACTGAGCGCGCACAGCTGAGAGGTCCTGGGTTCGATTCCCGGTGCCGGTGCGAATTTTTCTCGTACTTAATGGTATAAAAAGATCTATAATTGTTTAAGACCCATTTTGCATTCCTAATAATTTAGATTTCTCATTTATTTTGACGCGAAAAAGGTCTTATGTTTAATAGTCCCTTCTACTCAGTTTGGCCTCTAGTCTTAAAAGGGCTTAAGTGCGGCTATTTTTGGAAATAGTCAAGAAAATTGTTAAATGAGCAACATTACCTATTTTAGAATAAATATAAACAAATAATATCCAGGAAAATCCTCTTAATTAAAAAAACTCTATAATTGACACCAATTTCAATCTTTCTACTGCTCTCCTGAAAAGTATAAAATTTTTACTTAAGACCTTTTTTCCTCCCGGCCACAGAATTATTTTATACATACACGAAGTCCTCATAACATGATAATATTTCAAATCGATAGCGACTTCGACTTTGCATTTCGTTTGCAGCCAGTGTACAAACAGTGATGACAGTTGAGTGTGTGAAACATTCTAGCTGAGAGTTTTGTGTACATGGCAAACAATACGAAGATGCATTTCTGTGAATGCGATTATTCTGAAGGGACAAAGCCAGTCCGTCCGGTTAGGGGGAACTGGTTGCTGAAATCCCTGCCGTTATATGCAACCGGTTAGCTTTCCCCCTTTTATAGATACATATAAGGAAAGGGGAAGATGAAGTCGTTCCTGCCCTCTATAGTCATAAGATAAACTTTTGTCAGGAACCGAAGAAGGAAAAAAAAAGTCTTCTGTTGTCATTAAGGAGTGCGATCTTCTTTCCTTTTAAAATGCGCGTGAGTCATGGCCTCCTGTGGGAAATATTTAGACCCGAGACCGTTGGTGGGAAGAGGAGAGTAACGTAGATCGTTCGGCTTCGCAATATTTCATTCTTCGGAGAGCTTTTGTTGCTGTTATAATTTCCGACGACTCGCACACAAGAGGAGAGTAAACAAAACTTTATCGGCATTGGATGGATTACAATTTATTATTAATAAAAGTTTCTTTTTTATGCACTTCAAGGTTCAAGACGTGGCCTGATATTACATCCGCCTTTTCCGTGAAGTCCCTCAACTTTTTGTCTCTTGAGTTTATATTCGATTATATTCTTTCTTTCTTTCTCTGTTTAACCTCCCCTTATACACCACTGCGGGTAGGGGAGAAAGATTCATTTTATCGTGCACTAGACATCTCCCTGGTCATGGGATCGGTATGACGCAGGCCACCTCAGAGACATCACAGGTCAATCACAAGACAGTGGATAAATAACCACTCCAGTGACGGGAGATAAATTTCTTGTAATTACGCTGGGAATCGATCTTCAGAAGCGCACGCGCTATCCTTCTCTTCTTCTTCTTCTTTTGTTTTTGTTTTTGTTTTTTTTGTTTTCGTTGTTGGTAACTCTATAGCATCTATTAGATGCTTTATGGTTGTGCTAACAGATAGAGTTACTGTCAACAATGTGACGCTGAAACGTGTGTTCAGGTTACTGCCCAGCGACAGTCCTGACGTATTTTTATATTGTGATGATTGGTTAATTTATATTAACCCGGCACACTCACAATCACACTCACATTCATACAAAATCTCTTCTTCTATATGTTACTATATATTGTTCTTTTCAATTGTTAAATGAAATTCAGTTCTAAATACATTATATAACTGTTTAGTTTATTCTGGTTTTATTTCACTATCATATACAGGGTGATTCAAGACTAATGACCTGCGCTTTAGGAAGCAATTCTATAGGCCATATTGAACATAAAGTATCATATGAACATGGGATCTGACTATCGACCGTTAAGGAGTTACAGCTGATTGAATTCTACGAAAGTAGCAGTGGTTTTGAGTTGAATTAAGAATTATTCCCTTAAAATGCACAGAGATATTAATTCAAAATACTGTACTAATCATAAAATAAACATACCTCAGTTTGGAAGCAGATTTTCAAATATTCCCCCTTCCACTTTAATGCATTTGGCCGCACGGATGTAAATGGCGCTTAGCGTTCCGTACCTCGCAACGGCGGTCCCTGATAAGTGCAACTGATAATCACCAGGCTTATCTTCCCCTTCGCCCCATACTTCACGTTACAGCGCAATCCTCAGTTTGCTTTTCGTTGCAGTGTTTGTATTATGATGAAAGCAACTCCAAAGCCTGATTCACAGTATGACGTTTGGATTTTTACGAATAACTTTCAAACTAATGATTATAATCGGACCCATGTTCATATAAAATTTTATGCTGAAAGTGGTCTGTAGAACAGATTCCTAAAGCGCAGGTCATTAGTCATGAATCACCCTGTATACATATGTTTGAGAATTATATATAAGCCGAAACCGAAGTAGCTTAGTGAGGTAAGGCGCTTGCCTGCCGATCCGGAGTTGCATTCGGGCGCGGGTTCGATTCCCGTTTGGGCTGATTACCTGGTTGGGTTTTTTGCGAGGTTTTCCCCAACCATAAGGCAAATGTCAGGTAATCTATGCGAATCCTCGGCCTCATCTCGCCAAATATCACCTCGCTATCACCAATCCCATCGACGCTAAATAACCTCATAGTTGATACAGCGTCGTTTAATAACCAAGTTATATATATATATATATATGCTATATATTTTCAAAATTAACTTACCCTTAGCCGATTTGGAAATAACTTAGAGAAAAATAGGACTTCATTTGTGTATAAAATAATTAATTACAAATTGCATAAAATATTTCTTATTTTACTTTATTATTATTATTATTATTATTATTATTATTATTACTATTATTATTGCTTAAATTATATATCTACACCAGTTACTTCATAATATTAGCAAAATTGTGGATATATGGCGAAATAATTTTCTGTGAAAATTTTACTTTTTGTGATCCAAGTTGTAAATTTACACTATTTAGAAATGGTCTTTAGCCACATATAATTTAAAATTCAAGGCGAACGGCAGAAATATTCGTGGTAGACCTTTATTATAGGATTAGCAGTCACTAGCTGTAAAGGTCCCTTATTACGTACGGAATAATGCCCATGATAAAAAAAAATACATTTTCAATGTTCCTCTTCAACGATCTCTGTTTTCATAATATTGCTCACGTCTTGAAAATCCAGCGGTATGATTTTGTAAACCAATATTGGCTATATTATTTACTTTTACACGCCATAAAGGCACGTGAGAGCATAGAGGTAGGGCTCCAAGCGTTCATCAGCTCGGCACTGGAGTGAGGAGGTGTGGTCGGCGCCACGCTCCGATGTACTTAAACTTAGTGGTTTATAAATGTAGTCAAATATATACTTATTAGGTTAAGGGGTTAGGTACAGCTTACAACAATAACATTTTGCAAATATTCAACACTTTTTTCCTCCATTACTGTATCTTGTACAATAATGAAAATTAGTATGTGTAAAACACTGTCCTTCTGCTATATGAAAAAAAAAAATATATATATATATATTTTTACGATTTAAAAAAATATTTACATTTTTTTTTTTAAATTTAGTTCACTGTGCAGTGATGATGCGATTCCCTCATAACTCAAAAACTATCCAGCATTCTGTGACGAAATTTTTTGTGTGTATTTATGCATGTCATATCTACAATATGATGCAAGATCACTTCTCTATCTTTGATAGATTGTCTGATAAAAAATAAATTCATTTAAAAAATGGTCAAATATCAGTATTTTATATTACACAAAATAAAAAAAAAAATATTAAGCAATGTTGTTCAAAGAGCATGGTATTGTGAACATGAGTTTCAGCAATAAAATAAAAGAGAGAGAGCATGAAAAGTTAACAAATTTATGAGTTATGAGGGAAATGCTTCATCACTGCACAGTGGACTGACAACATTTTGGATTTTGACAAAAAAATATATATAAATAATTTTTTGAAATCGTAAAATATCTTTCTTATATAGCAGAAGGACAGTGTTTTATATATACCAATTTTCATTATTGCACAAGATATAGTAATGGAGGAAAAAAATACTGAATATTTCCAAAACTTTTACTGCTGTAAGCTGTACCTAACCCCTTAATAGAGAAATTTTGTTGTACAATAAAAAAATAAAGCAAATATTTTCTTATTATCTGGGTACACAGAATATAATGTTATGTATGTGTCTCCATTTTAATGACAAGATTACGTTTCTGTTTGTATCATTTCGAGTAAGTTTTTATATTAACTTTATCTTCACTTGTAGAGCCTATAATTTCTTAGTCTTTATTTCCGGAGTTATTCTCAGTCGGTATTAAGGTGGGTGCTCCTGTTATGGCCATGTTCCTGATATGGCCACCCCCCTATTGTGAGTTAGTTAACCAAAAAATCCGCTAAATTGCAGCAGCATCCAGTGAAAGGGCATCCTGGTATGTCACTTGATCGTTTTCCATCCAGTCAGGTTGAGCAATATGGCGTTAGTTGCCTGTTTTGCGGTTTTCATGTGACCTCTTCTTATTTTACTCTGGTAAGTCTCCGTTGTTTTATGCATGTTTTTTAAAGACTTGTTTCATGAAAACCATCGTACTCCATTCAGTTTTTAATGTTCTGTTGATTGGTGTTGTCGTTGATGGCATATCTTTTACGAGTTGTTCATAATCAAACGATTTTCGTGAAAGCTTACCTGCTCCTGATATGACCTTATCAAATGCACCATGGCCATATCAAGTTCATTTCACTTTTATTTTTTCACCTGACAAATTTACATGCCTTATAGCGTGGATTACGCAAAAATTTTGTATTTTAAGAAAAACCTGTTTTGATTACACTTTTGAATTATAAAAAAGATTATTAAGTGTCATGTTTATTCATTTTACACCAAAATTATTTAATTTTAGCACAACTGCGCTATCAAACTGAAAACAATCACGATTTGTAGAACATGGAACAAGAGTGGCCATATCATGTGCACATGTTCCTGTTATGGCCACTAGGTAGACTTTTGGAATTTGGGACTTTTTGGACAATTAAAGCTATTTTTATGGGGAAAGGAAATTGTTTTAAGAAAGTCCATTAGACTGAGAACGAGTAAGAAAAAAGTGGTTTACATTTGTTTTTCAAAATGGCGGCTAGAAAAATTCTCAAACCTTACCGTGGCCATATCAGGGACACCTACCTTACTTTTTAGGTTAATAGAGAAATTTTGTGGTACAATCCAAAAAGAATGAAGACATTTATCTTATTATCTGGATACACAGGATATAATGTTATGTACTTATGTACCTCCATTTAATGACAAAGATTACGTTTCTGTTTTTATTATTTCGAGTAAGTTTTTATATTATCTTTATCTTTACTTGTAGAGCCTATAATTTCTTAGTCTTTATTTTTGGAGTTACTCTCAGTCGGTATTATTTCTTTTCTCCAGGGTAACGAGGTTGCAGAGAAGATCGCCTCACTATCTCTACTTAAAACATTTTATGAGGCTCGTAATCTTTGACATGGCTGCGGTGTTATTTACGAGGAGACTTCACGTCGTGTTTTACTCATATTCTTCACTCGAACACACTGACGATAATAAAAAGCCTGCGCCTCAATATTAGACCGTATTAATTCATTAGGGCTTTGCTCTTTATCATCTGTTCAACACGTGTAAACAATTCAATAAGAAATTATGTAAATGAACTTCGCATGCTCGCTGCCTCTTTTCGAGGTTGTTAGCCTCAGCTCGGGTTTATTGACCAAACTAGTTACACTTGTGAGACGTCACACTTTTATTCAGAGCGTCTCTGGATCGATTCCAGAGGTCGGAGATTTCTTTTTTTATATTTTATGTCCCAAGTTTGAATCTCATTAAGTTAGAGGTTCTCAATTAGATACAAATTAAGGGGTTGGGTATAGCTTACAGCAGTAAAATTTTGGAAATATTCAACATTTTTTCCCTCCATTACTATATCTTGTACAATAATGAAAATTAGTATGTATAAAACACTGTCCTTCTGCTATATGAAAAAAAAATATTTTTACGATTTAAAAAAATTATTTAATTTTTTTTTTAAATTCAGTTCACTGTGCATTGATGAAGCGTTTCCTACATAACTAAAAACTATCTTTAATAATAATAATAATAATAATAATAATAATAATAATAATAATAATAATAATTCTTTATTTATACTGGCAGAGTTAAGGCCATAGGGCCTTCTCTTACACTCTACCAGGTTACAAAGTATACAAGCAGTTAAAATTTAACAAAAAGTTAAAGTACAGAATACTAACATATTACAATAATAATAATAATAATAATAATAATAATAATAATAATAATAATAGCATAATAAAATCGAAACTAAACAACATGAAAATAATACCATAATAAGAAAAAGAAAGTAAAATACATTGGAATATAGTGAAAACAACTCATTTAGTACAAATGGTTAATATGGAAAAACATAAGGAAGAATATATCAAAATGGAATCTAATAAAATAATAATAAAAAGAAAATAAATACGAAAATTAAATAAAATTCACGATAAAAATGCTATGATAATAAATTCATCGGCTGATAAAGAGAACAAAAAGGGGAAAAGAAGAAAAAAGAAATATATAGCCTATATTTTTACAAAACTATGGCAGAGAAAAGGGCTTATAACTGAAAGGAATCTAATTCAAAAAGTGCAATTTTAATTTATTTTTGAAACTAGACAATGTCTGGCAGTCTCTGGCATGTTGTGGCAGAGAGTTCCAGATATGAGCTGCAGAGACGGTGAAAGATGACGAGTAGAAGGATGTTCTGTGTTTAGGAATGGAGAGTGTGATATGGTGTTGTGAGCGAGTATCTATTTCGTGATATGAGGACAAATGTTGAAAACGAGAAGCTAGGTAGCTAGGGTTAGAGGTTTGAAGAACATTGAAGAGTAAAGTGAGAGAGTGAATAGTTCTTCGCTCCTTGAGGCGGACCCAGGACAGCATATTTAGTGAAGGTGTGATACGGTCAGATCTACGGACGTTGCAAATAAATCGAACGCATGCATTATGAACACGCTGTAGTCTGTCTGTCAGTCTCATGTTAAGGTCAGTGTAGAGAGTGTCACAGTAATCAAAATGAGGCATCAAGAGCGACTGCACTAAATTCTTCTTGAGAAGCAACGGAAGGAAATTTCGGATTCTTTTTGGTGTGTGAACATTCTGTGATGAAATTTTTTGTGTTTATTTATGCATGCCATATCAACAATATAATGCAAGATCACTTCTCTATCTTTGATTGACTGTCTAATAAAAAAAATAATTCATTAACAAATATGGTAAAATATTAGTATTTTCTTCTAACACAAAATAAAAAAAAAATTGATTAAGGATTGTAGTTGAAAGAGCATGATATTTAAACGTGTGTTTCAGCAATAAAATAAAAGAGAGAGAACATGAAGAAGTTTGAGTTATGAGGGAAATGCTTCATCACTGCACAGTGAACTACCACCATTATGAATTTTTAAAAATAAATAATAATAATCGTAAAAATATCTTCTTCATGTAGCAGAAGGACAGTGTTTTACACATACCAATTTTCAGTATTGTACAAGATACAGTAATGGAGGAAAAAAATGTTGAATATTTCCAAAAATTTTACTGCTGTAAGCTGTACATAACCCCTTAAAGAGAATCAGAGATTGGCCTCTTATAACTTCGCTGAAGTACGAGGGTGGATCGAAAGTAACGTACAATAATTTTTGTCTGCTTTGGTATTGCGGCTAGGATGTTGACATTTCACTGAGATATTGTTTGAAGTTTTCACTACAGACACAATTTCTTTTGCATGTGCAGCTCTAGCGAGACAAGCGTAAACTACGCAAAAAAGATGGCGCACATGTTACTGTCGTCAACTTGTGAAGAGCAGTGATGTGTTGTGCGATTTCTGTGAGCTAAAGAACATAAACCGAGTGAAGTTCACAGGGACATGTGTGGCGTGTACGGAGAAGACTGTATGGATCGTAGCAACATCTTCAGATGGTGCGCATTCTTCGCAGGCGGCCGTGAGAACCTTTGTTGCAGCGGCCGATAACAGCTGCAACCCAGCGGAATATCACAGACATTGAGGCGACAATTTTGAACGACCGGCGGATCCAACTGCGAACCTTATCTCAGCAGTTCAGCATTTCGTACGGTACGGTGTACGATACCGTCCATGACACATTGAAATTTCATAAAGTTAGTGCCCGCTAGGTGCCTTAGAACCTGATAGACGACTATAAGGGCCAGCGAATGATGACATGCTTGAACCACTTAAGGCGTTACGCTGCAGAAGGGCATGACTTCTGAAAGAAATTGTCACTGGTGATGAGTCCTGGATGTACCACTACACGACCGAAACAAAGCAAGCCTCTTTGGAGTGGAAACATGCTGCTTCCCTAGTAAAGAACAAATTAAAAGTGACGCAATCTGCTAAGAAAGTGCTTGTGACAGTGTTCTGGGATATGCATAGTGTTTTGTTGGTGGACTTTGCTAAACACGGGACCACTGTGAATGCCGTAGCCTACATTCAAACGTTGGTAAAGTTGCGTCGTGCCTTTCGTGACAAACGCCGTAACATTAATGCTGATGATGTCAAACTTCTTAATGACAACGCTCGCCCCCATGTTGGGGCTTCTGTTCGTGAGAAAATCAACACATTTGGTTGGCAGGTGCTCCAGCATCCATCATACAGTCCAGACCTTGCACCATCGGACTTTCATCTGTTAGGTCCCATGAAGAAATTCCTGGCCGACCATCGCTTTGTGATCGATGCAGAAGTGCAATAAACTGTCCGCAGATGGCTATACTCCAACCGAACGGACTTCAATGAACAGGATAAACGAAACTGGTACCACGATGGGAGAAATGTGTTGAGAAACTTGGCGCCTATGTAGAAAAGTAGTTAAAAGATGGGAGTTCATTTGTATATTTTTTATTTTTGTTTACCTATTAAACGTTTTGTTTTAATTATTGTGCGTTACTTTCCGATCCACCCTCGTGTTGTTGTTATTATTATTATTATTATTATTATTATTATTATTATTATTTATTATGACACTCGAGAGGAAATTAAACGCAGAATAAATGTGGGAAATGCCTGCTGTTATTCGATTGAGAAGCTTTTGTTATCTAATCTGCTTTCAAAACAAAAGTTAGAATTTATAAAACAGTTATCTTACCGTTGTTCTGTATGGTTGTGAAACTTGGACTCTAACTTTGAAGGAGGAACATAGGTTAAGAGTGTTCGAGAATAAGGTGATTAGGAATGTATTTGAGGCTAAGAAGAATAAAGTTACAGCAGAATGGAGAAAGTTACACAACGCAGAACTGCACGCATTGTATTCTTCACATAACATAATTAGGACATGGCATTTGAGATGGACAGGACATGTAGCACGTATGAGTGAATCCAGAAATGCATATAGCGTTAGTTGGGAGACCTGAGGGAAAAAGACCTTCGGGGAGGCTGAGACGTAGATGGGAGGATAATATTAAAATGGATTTGAGGGAGGTGGGATATGATGGTGGGCACTGGATTAATGTTGCTTAAGATAGGGACCGATGATGGCAGGCTTATGTGAGAGCGGCAGTGAACCTCCGGGGTACTTTAAAAGCCATCCGTAAGTTTAAGAACTAAAGTTAAGCCTCTAGCATTAAACATGCACATTGACGTTCAAATAGATGAATAGATGGCGAAGATAATAGTCACTGTTGCCAATAGTAGATAAGTATGCCGTATTATAGAATTTAATTTTTTACCCCACGATACTGATTGTAAAACAACATTGAGCTTGACTGGAAACCGCTGATATTATCTTTTAGAAGAATAATTTATGCTTAATGTACATAATCATTTTTCCTGATACTTTTTAAGCGTCTCCCAATAATGGTGCCACCAAATGAGAACTAGCGGAACTCTTTCAAAGTTTGTCAATTTTATATATTTGGTTCTGACTTATCCCGTGGTTGGAAAGTTTGCTTACACGATCATAAAATCGTAGGTCGGATACCTTTGAACATCAGTGTACATAATGAAGAGCATAGAGCAGGCATGTCAAAACCCTGCACATTGTGCAGTCGCGCACATTGTGCACTTGTCTCTGTGCATTGTGCAGTTCCTATTCCCCTACCTGGAAGGAGTGAATCGGCTTGGAGGGGAACGCGACAGGGCTGTACAGTACCTATAGTAGCAGATCAGCTTTGGTTTCAGTAACACAGATCAGTACGGGTGCTCATTGAGCTGTGATCGTGAATGCGTTATGAAAAATAAAGTGAGGAGCCCACAGATATAACGAAGAAGAGAAATCACGAATCATATAACGTAACTGTTATGATGTTTTCCTCAGCCAATAGTAATTATTTTAAAATGAAAGGCTTTCATCATATCATGTGGACCTAATAGTGATGTGAGAATTTAAATCAGATTAGTAAAGTTCTCAAAATATGATATTCGCCAGCTCTTATTTTTTAATCAGTACTCTCACGGCAAAACAAACATGAAAATGATGTTGTTTTGGAGTCTGTACTAATACAGCCATCAATGGTTAGACGACTTACAACTTTTATTTGATAAGCTGATAAGTGATGAGAATATTGAGTGAGGAATACATGTGAGGGTCTTGAGGTTGTAAGGGAAGGAAGAAAGCAACTATTTGAACGGCGGAAAAATTTTCTGGAAAAATAATAGATAATGGCTAATTTTCCATCTCACGTTACTATATTATCTTAATATACTTACGTTAATAAATCTTTAAACTTGACATAAAGAAAATGTCCTCGCGTCACAGCTTGTGAAGTACTCTTTTAACTCAATTCAGTAACGCTCCCAACTTGCTGATACTTGCTCTCAACGTTTTCCAAATAAACTATATATAAATTTAAATTCAAGCTTAATTTATCCAATTTATTAATAATAATGTGAATTTATATTTATATGCAGCAAGGAAATTATTTCAGTGTAAAAGCCTCACAATGTTCTATTGCATGTAATTGGGAGTAAAATATTTCTTTAACATTTGTGAGAAACAATGAAAGAGTATTACTTTGAAATAATCAGTACCTACTATGTAAAATGAAATACTGTGTTCATTTTTTGTTGTTTCGAAATTACTGCAATATTTATATTTTCTTCAAATACTGTATACAAATCATGTAAATAAATTATTCTTTACAAACGACTGCATTGTGAATTGTAACTGAGTAAGTCTATTGTTTCTTGTGTTACAATTATTGTCAAATATAGACACTGACAATAATTGTGTTTCTGTCCTTCTGCTAAGTATGTTTATAATGTCCAAATGTCAATTTAATTGAACACTAGAAGCGCAGAACAGATTCTTGTACATCCCTCCGCCTTAGAACTGGTAAGAGCAACACGTGAATGACGCAATCCGCACAGACCGGCGTTCCGCGCACATACACTGCACTTTCAGTGTCTGATTTCTGACATGCCTGGCATAGAGAAAATTCGCTGGGATCCAATTGTCGCACCGGTTGCAGTCCCATCTCGGCGTTTCATCTGAAACATGGACACAGCTACAGCGGCACAGCGGTAGTGTTACAAGCTGTCATCGTTAAAGTGTTTAGCTCACTTTGTTCTTCAGACTTTTTTAATCTTGTGGCCTTTTCAGACATTAACTGACAATACGGAATAATATTCTGTCTGTGTGGCCAGTCCTAATATCTGACCCCGGTTGTTTCTAATATAGGACAAAAATGGTAACCATTTCTTCGCAGCTCTCGATATATTAAGTGTGTATAATATAATATATACCGTTATGTAGGGTAAGGTTGCCTATATCGCACCACTTTAGCATTTATAATTTTTATTGAACAATACAGTTTTTTATTTTCTGCATTCCTTTACAGAGATATATTCCCAGAACATTTAACTTTCATGTAAAAAAGAATACTTGAATTTCATTTAATATTTTTTTTTATTAGAATGACATTTTCGAAACACTTGTCTGGTGCCATTTAGGCAACTAGTTTCCTAAATAGCACTGCGGTTTCTTATATCGCACCTTTTTATCTGCAGGGAACAAGACGAAGGAAAGCTTTTAATATTGAGCATATTGAAGAGTATTTAATATGAATAATGAAATAAATGCAAATTAAAAGTTCATTGAAATTAATGAAAAAGAGTAACGCAACTTCAAATGAAATTGAAAAAATAGAGCATAAATTACCTAACATTTAAACTTCCTGAATGCGTTTTTTTATTGTTACACATTTGTCATGTGCTTCACCAGGCAGTTCAGACTGTGAACTGCGTCACCTTTTCTCCACGATTATCTCGAAGCCACCTAAGAACTGCTTCATGATATAGCTGTCTGAAATGGTTTGAAGATAGAAACATCTAAAGCCTGGGCATATGAGTATTATGACGAGGAAGCTGAAACAGGAGCACACCATTTTGCCGAGATAATCTAATAGCTTCTGAATTTTTGGAATGGGTCGTATAGGTGGACGTACAGAAGCAGCATTTTTTTCTATGGCAGGTTTGAGTGGCAAATAAAATGTTTGAGCTATTCGACAATTAGTTTACTGTTGACGTAACCTGACTCAGAGCAAACAAATAACGATCCTGGAGGAGCACCAGCTGATAATGTAGGATGCTCTGTTTGGCGTTTAAAAATTATCACAGGTGGCACAAAATACCTGGTGCGCTTGTACAACACACACTTGTTGTATTAACGCCCTTTTCACCACTTGACATTGCACCCACCTGGTGCATTCCTAGTTCAGTTAAAATTTTTGGGGCCTTCTTTTGTACGGCTAGAATTGCTACAGTTGCTCATATCGCACCGGTGCGAATTAGGCACCTACAAAGTGGTGCGAATTGAGAAACTACGTCATAAGTTATTATTTCCTTCATTCTAGCCTATAATCACCACATGTTCGAAAATCCGACTAAGTTAAATGTTCTTTAATATTTCTTTAAACCAATAACATCTTAAGATTATGGATTCCTTTGCATACAAATCCGTTATTTAGTTACAAAATTTTAGCTAAACATACATCCACCTGAACGATTATATTAGATACACTATCACCATGGTGCAGACACAAAGAAGTAGCAGAAATCAAGTGACATGGTGGAAGTTCATATGGTAGATTGTAACAATACCACTAGATGCCACACTACTACAGTAATTTGTTTTAAACTAGCAGTGGTGCGATTTAGGAAGCGGTGCGATTTATGCTACTCTACCCTAATATATTGACCATGTATGGTGGGTCCCGATCTCTACGGCATGGCGCGTTCTCAGGTTGCGGACAGAGGAGACGGCCTCCAGATATGGAGGGTAGCTGCGAAGATATTGAGTAAGCAGTCGCGGACAGCCGAATAGGGGGTGGTCCTCCAGCTTGGAGGTTGGGCGAAGGGCTAACAACCCATCACCGTAAAAAAACAGCTTCTTACGAACCCACAACGTAAGCCTAGGAAAATAGAGAAAGTTGCACAACGAAGAACTGCACGCATTGTATTCCTCACCTGACATAATTAGCACTAATAAATCCAAACGTTTGAGATGCATGTAGCACGTATGGGTGAATCCAGAAATGCATAATTATAGCGTGTTAGTTGGATGGCCGGAGGGAAAAAAATTTGGGGAGGCAGAAACGTAGATGGGAAGATATTATAAAAATGAATTTGAGGGAGATGGAATATGATGGTAGAGACTGGATTAATCTTGCTCAGGGTAGGGACCGATGGGCTTATGTGAGGGCGGCAATGAGCCTGCGGGTTCCTTAAAGGCATTTCTTCTTCTCTTCTTCCTCGTGTTTTAGGATAAATCCTGTATTTTCCAACTTTGCTGTCTTAATCCGACGTTGGTGTCCAGCTTTCCTTCCACCGTTTAGAGGGTCGTCCCAAAGGTCTTGGGGTGTCCAACTTTTCTTTCATTGCGATTTTCGGGAGTCGGTCTTCCGTCATCCCTCATACATGGTCCCGCCATGCTTTTCTTCTAGCCTTGATCTATTTTGTCACGTCCTGCACTCCACATTGTTATTTTAAGTGATGTTATTTTAAGTGATCGTTTCATTTAATTTAGGATATTCCCTGTTTTGTTATTATTATTATTATTATTATAAATTATTGTTAGTATTAATTATTAGTATTATTATTAATTGTATTTTTAATTTTAAGTTTATTATTGTCATTATTGAGTGTAATTAGTTACCACTGCCACCGGGTATATACCCATTGCAGTGTGAATAAATACATACATACATTTTCCCCTAATATCATCATTCGTCAGTCTGTCATATAACGTAACGCCAGCTATACTTTGTAATGTCCTCATTTCTGTTGTCATCATTTTTTTGTTGTTTCTGCTCGAGTTTCCGTTGCATGTGTTAATACTGGCTTTATACACGTTTTATATATTCTGATCTTGCTTTCTATGTTCATGTATTTATTTTTCCAAATTACAGCGGTCTTTGAGGGCTGCAGCGGTCTTTGAGGGCTGTCCTTCCTTAAGGAGATTCAAGAATAACTTAAAAAGTTGTGTATAAAGTGCAAATTAAAGTTAAGGTGACATTCAACATTTAATTTTTTAAGGTGACATGTATTTATCTAGCCTGACGAGTTTACTTCCTTGGTTTGAATTGTAAATTATTTAAAAATAGCGTGTAAGAGGGCCTTAGACTAGAAATGTTTAGTTTAAATGTAGTTCTGTTTATAAGTATGCATAAGGATGTAATTATTTGACTTATTTGAACTGTTGTATCGGTGAAGCGAGGTGAGTCAGTGAAGTTATGGTTTTACAGTGCAGTGAATAGTTCCGATCGGTGATAATTTATAGCGTCAATGAAATGTGTTCTATAGTGTCAGTGAAATGTGTGCTAAAGTGTCAGTGAAATGCGTCATAGTGCCACTACAGTGAGTGAGATGAGAGTAAAGTGAAAGACTATTGAAACTTATGTAGGACCTATACATAATTATGTAGGTTGTATTGTAAAATTAAGTATTTTATTTATGTTTTATTATTATTGTGTTAAATTGTATTGTGTATAAAATTGTATAATGTGTTGTAAAATTGTATTGTGTATTATAAATTTTATTGTGTATTGCTTATCATTTTATTGTGTATTGTTTATATTGTATATACCACTGCCACCGGGTGCTTGCCCACTTGCAGTGTAAATAAATACATACATACATCTCTTAGATATCCTGATATTATGTTTGCTTTAATATTCTGATCTCTTACTTCTTCCTCCAAATTTTTATTGCTTGTTATTTCTGTTCCTAAGTAACTGAAACTCATTACTTGTTCTATGGGTTTATCATATACTGCAAGTTTACATCTGAGTGGCTGCCTTCAGATAGTCTGTGATTTTGTTTTATTTTCCGATATCATCATATTAAATCGTTCTGCTGTTATTTGAAATTTATATAGCAATCTCTGTAGGTTGTCTTCGTTTTCTGCTAAAAGGATCACATCATCAGCATAACATATTATTTTAATGTCTTTATTTCCTAATCTGTAGCCCATACTTGCTGCTTTAGTTTCCTTTATTATTTCGTCCATGATCACATTGAACAGAATAGGGCTAAGGCTGTCACCTTGTCTTACTCCTGTTACTAAGACATTTGTAAGTAAATAAGTATATTGGTCCATATGTATATTAAGGAAAGATTGGAGAATCCTGAGTTTGCAGTGAAAAACTTGACCTTGGGCAGAAAGCTATAAATGAATGAATGAATGAATGAATGAATGAATGAATGAATGAATGAATGAATGAATACATATTATAGTACATTATTAGTACATATTATTGTACGAAATGGAACTATAAAAATTGGAGATTTATCCTTCGAAGAGGTGGAAAAATTCATATATCTTGGAGCAACAGTAACAAATCTAAATGACACTCGGGACGAAATTAAACGCAGAATAAATATGGGAAATGCCTGTTATTATTCGGTTGAGAAGCTTTTGTCATCTAGTCTTCTGTCAAAAAATCTGAAAGTTAGAATTTATAAAACAGTTATATTACCGGTTGTTCTTTATGGTTGTGAAACTTGGACTCTCACTTTGAGAGAGGAACAGAGATTAAGGGTGTTTGAGAATAAGGTTCTTAGGAAAATATTTGGGGCTAAGAGGGATGAAGTTTCAGGAGAATGGAGAAAGTTACACAACGCAGAGCTGCACGCATTGTATACTTCACCTGACATAATTAGGAACATTAAATCCAGACGTTTGAGATGGGCAGAACATGTAGCACGTATGGGCGAATCCAGAAATGCATATAGAGTGTTAGTTGGGAGAACGGAGGGAAAAAGACCTTTAGGGAGGCCGAGACGTAGATGGGAAGATAATATTAAAATGGATTTGAGGGAGGTAGGATATGATGGTAGAGACTGGATTAATCTTGCTCAGGATAGGGACCAATGGCGGGCTTATGTGAGGGCGGCAATGAACCTCCGGGTTCCTTAAAAGCCAGTAAGTAAGTAAGTACATTATGCAACGAGCCTATAATGGTAGTAATTAAGACGCGAGTATGTTTATGAAACGAGCGCAAGCGAGTTTCATAATTTTCATACGAGCATCTTAATTACCATTATAGGCAAGTTTCATACGACGTTTTATGCTCGACCATATTTCTAACTTGAAATTATTCGTAAGTATTCATGTTATTCTTATCTGACTGGGGAGCGGAACTGACCTTGTGCAATATCTCGTAAATTGTGAGATGTGCGCAGAAGCGAAAGTATTGATTTTTTCCGAGAAACAAATGTCATTGACTAGAGACTAAATTAAACATAATTAAACCTTGAAATTGATTTAGACATTGAAAAACGAGATGATAAATTGAATTTATTTGAATATTATTTACAATTAACGCTAATTATTATAGTAACAGAACCTAACCTTCTGCGACAGTATTGGATTTCCAGCTTCCGTGACGTTTCGCTAGTTGTCTTTCGATTGCATATCCGAGAATAATCGATATTTGCGCTTTTATTTTGCCAGAATGGTGTTTTCTGATTGGTGAAACACCTGAACTTTAATGAATAGGTGTACTTTAATGAGGTCCATTAAAGGGCTGCTACCAGGTGTATAATTACTACATTTCGGCATGGTCGGGCATAAAAATATTTAAATATAAAAAGGTTTGTACTGCGTCTTTCTCAGGGCTAGTGAACGAGTTTTGCTATTGTAAACACTAATGCAAAACAATTGAACTTCATAAACTTTGCGAAAGGAATAGAAATACTCCAACCAAACCTTGACTGGTAAACCTCCATATATTTTAAGCTCTACTTCGGTTGGCCAAAAGATTTAATGTTTTTAATGAATAGAAAATTAAATTCAAAGAAAAGAATACACTGTTTGCAGCATTTTACACTTAGTAGTGAATATATATTTTTATTTGTTTCGCATGGGAGGCGAACCCAAGACCGTTGACAAGGGCTGCATTGTGCCGGCATCCTGCACATAATGTCTGTATTGTCGTAGCGGAGAATCCAGTTCAGCTAAGCCTCTCTGCCCTTTGTGTGTGAATTCAGAGGATTTTCAGCTCAGGAGCTTTCTGTGACGTCATTCTGCAGGGATGAAACGTTAAGGTTACGCAACACATGTCATACGTAAAACAGTTGAATGCGAGCAACGATCACCATGACGACAGTTTCAGAGAATAGAATCTCGTATTTGCGCTGTCATACGTTATGCCTATGTAACAAATGAATGCAAAGAAACTTTATTGGCTTTGTTTTATTTCAGGTATAAAAAGTTGGATGTGTTCAGATATTTTGATCGCTGGAAAACTCTTGTGAATCCCAAAATGATGGAGAAAACATTTTTATTACTCATCTGTGAAATGGGCTCACACTTTGAAGTGTGATCCTGATCTGTAACTTTTTTTTTGCAGTAATGCGAGTACTGCTGCACTCAATGACCAATAGGATACATAATATAGAGGGTCATTTGCAGAATTTGTATAACAAATGATGTCTATCAATTCCTTACTCTTCCCATTATTGCATTTATAACGATAGAGTTATAAATTCATAACAGTGAGTAGTTTCAATACTAATGTAGTTAACGTCACAAGAATTATTTCCTTCATGTGAACTATTTCACGAGAATAAAATAAAATTCTCATAGTGACAGCTAAAATGCCGTGTCCATACTAGTTAAGTTTTTGAAATGGAGCATGATTTTGTCGAGATAAAGGTTTGTTTAATAATGTAATTGAGAAAAAAATTAAAGAAACATTTCGTCACCTGAATGCAAGAACTAGGTAGCTTGATTTTTCATATTTTGTAACATTGCCTATTTACTTATTTATTGCACTAAGGAATATGTCTCGTTTTCTTCTACCTATATGTTATATTGGAAAATAGATGTCGCTGATATCGTTCGATCAGTTGCCTAGTTCTTGCATTACATTTTGTGCGATTTTTGCTATACTATAAAAGAGGTAACTTAAAAACGCAAATTTCGAGTTACCTAGTTCTTGCATTCAAGTGACGATTTGATATTATCAAAACTTCTTCATTTATGTCTGAGTTTATATTTCCTTAAACATGATTACATAATTACTCTAGTCCAGTAAGTCAGTCAGGTCTGTTACACCATTCTGTTCCTATGGATACACAGTTGAAAAAGAAATCCCACAGATATCTGCACAAGCCAAGATGATGCACAAAGATCCATTTTGATTGTACTGCTATGTTCACCCATTTTGGTTTGGCGAGTTTGTGTGTCAAACTCTTGCTTTGTGTTTTAGTCTGAGCGTGCATTTTTACTCTGTCAGATCTGTTTGTGTTGTGTTTTCCACAAATAACAACATATAAAGTCAAGATCAAGAGAATATAATAGTACACGTGTCCAGTAGTTAAGTTGCTATTTTTAAGATTTTTAAGCAAAAAAATTTTAGGTTAGCACATGCTTGTTTGCTTTGTCAAGTCTGTTACCTGTCAGATCTGTTACTCCGTCATGTCTGTTACATCATTCAAAACAGTGCTGTAAAGCAAGGTGAATGTACAGTGGCTGATTACTATGTCAGAGACATTGCACTATATTAATACATGCAGAATATGCACTAAATAGTACTTTAATTTTGACGTTCTCAATCGTCCATTTGTTTATAATTTTTGCAAATGACCCACCTGTTAAAAAATGATGGTCCAAAAATTCTTCTCCCACTCAGTTTAATAGTAGAAATATGGTTGATGTCCCAAAATTTGTCTTATCCTCCAAAAGTGTGTGTTCCATAACTTGCGTACTCCATACTCAACAGAAGTGTTGTCAAAAAGTGGCACAACATTTCTGATATTGTGCCTCAAGTTATTCGTAAAGGGAACATCATTAAAGAAGCAAAATTAATTGATGTTAACAATCTTCTAACAAAACATTCCAGCGATGGAAGGAAAAATAAGACTGGCTTATCTTTCTACATGAACCTCCTGAATGCAAATCGTGCTGATGAAGCCTTAGAATGTTGCATCAGTTGATGACTACTGTGGTGAACCAGACTCTGAATCAATTCATTATGCTTAAGAACATTTGAAAACTTTTTCATTATGAGAGTATTTTGAATTTTCTTAATAAGCTGTCACTTTTTTTACTAATCATTGACCTTAAACTAGGTACTTCATTAACAATGTACAATTTTTGATTTGAAGTCTTGTAATACAAAATTTAATTTACATTCAATGTTTCGTTTATATGACGTCATTCTATTTTCGACCAATGAAGTGTAATGAAATTTTGAATTCAAACCAATCACAATCATACACCGCGATAATTTTTTCAGCTCGATTTATCACTATGAATTTATCGCATGTTAATTCTTTTGATTAGTCAGTGTCGCCAAATGTTTCCAAGTAAATCGATTAGCATGAATTCATTGTACTAAATAAAGTGCGAAATCCTACTTCCACATCTACATCTTCATCTTCTAATTCCATGACCATCGTATCTAAAGAAAATTACACTCTTTTATAACAATTGGGGGGTTTGCCGGAAAAAGGGCGTATACGTCAATATGGCGAATTGAGATACATGCAATCCAAGATTTTAAAACGCACCTGAATAAAATGTTATACACGCACGCAACCCTGTCCTGCAGGTATGTACAGTACAATCAAAACAAAATTTCGCTACTATAATTATTCACTACATTTTAAACCGTTTTCCCGAAGAAGGGCGTATAGGTCTATCCGCCTTTCTTCCGGCAAAGCCCTCAATTGTTCATTTAATTAATGTATTAATCAGGTTATTTGTAATTATGCTATAAAATGTTTACATTACACTATGATTTCAGCAGATAATGAAAATGTATTTGTTACAATAACAAGAGAAAAGCGCAGTACATGTAATTAACATTTTTAAACCTGTATTTCGCTTTTCACAATTGGCATTACTGAATAACATCCAATTTCTTTATTGCAGTACCGTAATCGATCTTCATCTGTTTCAACTTCGCAATGTCTGAATAGGTTAAGTATTCATAAGTGTACAATTAATAATATTTTATGATCGAATTTGAGAGGTATATTATTTACACTTTCATTTTATTCACGAAATAGTCCTAATTAATCTCACTCGAGGTCTGAGATTAACTCGCTTCGTTCGTGGATTTGTCAGGGAATCTCAGACCTCTTGTGACATTACTGTAGAAGATTTTTTTTTTTTTTTTTTGAAATCATGCCTTATCCAACTATGTTGTCTCCAAATCTTGCCTTCTCCTAGGTATAGTTCCAAAACTTGCCTTCTCCAGTTTTAACATTTAAATAAAAACCTTGCTGAACAAAGTACCTACTGAACTTCTATTCCTGACTTATCTATACTAATAACAAATCTGTAAGCGACATTTTCCTGGTAATTTTCGATTTTACAAAAATAATTGGTGTTAACATGTATAATTAATCATCCTGAAACCGAAAATCGCTTTTTTGAAATTTTTGTTTGTATGTCTGTCTGTCTATCTGTATGTTTGTTACCTTTTCACGCGATAATGGCTGAACGGATTTCGATGAAAATTGGAACATAAATTAAGTTCGTTGTAACTTAGATTTTAGGCTATATGGCATTCAAAATACTTTATTTAAAAGGGGGGGTTATAAGGGGGCCTGCATTAAATAAACCGAAATATCTCGCTTATTATTGATTTTTGTGAAAATGTTACATAACAAAAGTTTCTTTAAAAATGATTTTCGATAAGTTTTATTCCCGGAAAAATGTTGATAGGACTGATATTTAAGGATATACAAGAGTTTTAAAATAACAATACAACACATTTCCACCGCCGCTTCAGATTATAGTGTCGTTCAAAAACGACCTGCTGTTATACCCACACATTCTAAACACGCGACATGACCACAGATGTTAAGACGTGAATAAAATAAACTTAACAAAAAAAGATGCACAGTAAGGTTAACATAAAAATGATCTTCGTATACAATCAACTCCATTAATTTGGAGTGATTTATTAAAGGATGCATTTAAGAACAATTTAGAAAAATGTTAAACGAATTATATTTGCACCAAATGAGTGGTCTCTGAACCAAAATGATAGCATTTTAATTATTTAAATAGAATTTAAATTAAGTAGCATGTTAAATGATTTATTCTTCTATCAAACACGAATGTTCCCTGACTCAATGTTCTATTTTAATTATGTAATTACTTTATAGTTATTTCTAATAAGCGCAGCGGAGCGCACGGGCGCAGCTAGTATATTATAAAATATTTATTTTAAAGGGTCAACAAATTCTCATTTTAACATAAAAATTGGGGAAAATGTTTTTCTTGAATTGTGAAAAAAAAACAACATCAAAAGCGGATAAGACACGTTTTGGAACTGTAGGGCTCATATATATCAAATATTGCACTTATTTCAGGTATGAAAAAACAGAGGAACTTAAGTGGAATTTTATCAGGGGCGAATGCTAGTCACGAAAGTTAGGCTTGCTCGTTTATTCATAGAGGAAGATGGGAGTATATAATAATTCATAATTAATCAAAATAATCAGACCCACATAAATAATTTATTTTATAATTATGAAATCATTATGAGTCATGGATCATATTCGCTTATGAGATGTAGAAGTTCGATATGATATAACAAACATGGCAACAAAACAGTTTATTTAGTTTTTTCGACCCTGCCAACCAATGCACATTGTTGTATTGAGCTGCACTGAACGAGCGCACATTTTCTCTATAATGTCTGTCTTCTCTTGAATAGTCCTTCGGGAAAATGGATTTAATAATAAGGTTTCAATAACGCACAATTCCGAACTCATTGCAATACTTCCAATTAGTGTTTAAGAATTAATAATACATGCAGTAGCTAACACATGCATTCCGCTCATACAATTACATTGCACTCGCAAATCACAGCACATTCTCGCTGTCAATACTGCTCTGTGTAACGTTAAATAGTCGTTGGTGTAGCTCTCGGACCAGAGCTTCAAACAACACATAACAGAAGCATGTGCGCCTAGGACGGACTAAGAAGGAAGGCACTTGCGCGCGCATCATATTCTCGCTATTTCTACGTCTTTCCTGTAGCTCCAAAAAACGAGCAAGCGTTGCGATACTTGTTGCGGTGTACAACCTGCGGATGGTATTACGCCTATACAATATTCCAAAAATCAAAATAAATTTTAATATACGTAATCCCATTTTGAGAAATACACATTCTACGAAAATATTGGGCTTGCGTAGCAAGCATAGCATGTCCTGAGAAATCGCCCCTGAATTTTATCAATGTGATAGCGATGTCCATATTACTGTGTATTGGCATATTGATCGAACTATTTGATTCAAGGGAAAATGTTCTTACTCAATTAGAAATATCATATAGCCTATTAAATTTGTAGGAGTTACAAAAAGATGATTTTTTTTACTTGGTTATTTAACGACACTGTATCAACTACTTAGTTATTTAGCGTCAATGGAATTGATAGTAGCGAGATGAGGCCGGGGATTCGCCATAAATTACCTGACATTCGCCTTACCATCGGGGAAAACTTCAGAAAAAAATCCAACCAGGTAATCAACCCGAGCGCAACTCCGGTTCAGCAGGCAAACGCACTACCGCCTGAACAAATCCGGTGGCTAAAAGGGTGTTCAAAAGCAGATATAGGCCTATATAATTGCTCAAGCCCTACCAGAAAATGAACATTGTCATGTAAATGACATATTCTTTTTGCTGTCACTCTCGATAGCGTAGTTGGTATAGCGCTGGGCTTCTATGCTCGAGGTTGCGGGTTCGATCCCAGCCGAGGTCGATGGCGTTTAAGTGTATAAATGCGACAGGCTCATGTCAGTAGATTTACTGGCATGTAAAATAACTCCTGCGGGACAAAATTCTGGCACTCCGGCGACCGTGATATAACCTCTGCATTTGCGAGTGTCATTAAATAAACTATAATTTTTTTCTTTTTACTACGTGTTACGTAGCAAATAAGAGAACTGTTTTTAGCTGACTTTATTAAATTAATTTTGCGCTATCACTGTCTGACATCTTTCACTTTGGAAATTCACAAGTTGTCATCATGTTCCAAAATGATAATTTCAGTTAAAAGAAATGCATGTAACTCAAAATTTAATAACACTGTTATAAATAATTGTGATATAATAATCATATACCTCAGTGAGATAGAAACCCTTGGACATGTCCTGGGAGCCTGCCCTTATGGCGAAACATTGCGTATACATAGGCACCATGCAATTAGAACTAAACTGGCCGATGCCTTAGAAAACTAAAATACACCGTCTATGAAGAAGTCCACGGAACTGCCGACAATGGCAGTAACAGACGAATTGACATAATCGCCATTAGCGAATCCCAGGGTATGATAAAATCGACCCCACCATCAGGTTTGAAACGTATAAAGGACAGCCTGAAGACGTACATGAGGAGAAACGAGCAATCTACGTTCCAACCATCCCGTATTATAAAGATAAATACCAACTTCACGATATCAGTGTTACGGGATTGATGTTTGGAGCAAGAGGAACGATACCCAACTTCTCTTCTCAATTCTGTAAGACCCTAGGACTGCACAAATCTTTTCTGAATGAACTGGCCCTCCTCATAATTAGAGAGTCAGTCAAACTTTTACGGAACCACCTATATGGACTCTAATTCAGTGTACTGAAAAAACTGACGCACCATTATCATTTTTCTTTTTCTTATTAGCTTTCATTGCTTCTTTACTTGTAACTTTTTTTATTCTGTAAACTGACATTATTTGTTTGTTTGTGTACTTGTTTCCCTTTTTTCTTACTCTGTTATCCTTCATCATCTATTTGTTCTTGTATTGTTTTGTATGCTTTGTCTAATGGCAGCCTCTAATTTGAGGAAGGTCAATAAATAAATAAATAAATATACAGTTATATATTCCGTATGTCATTCTTCCCCGACAGATCAGCCATCTATCGGTTAAATAGCGCAAACTGGGCGAACATTCTGCCCTCTGTCGGAAAACAAAAGAGGTTGATGTGAGTAACTGCGCGGAATACGTGGAAACGCCCAGAAAAAGTGCATTTAACAATACTACACATAATATTATGTTACATGTCACATAATATTATAGTAATATTTCACTTTGGTGGGAGAAACAGTAACGCAAACCTGATACAATGTAATTTGATGTGTTATAATAATTATCATATGTATAGGCCTATATATATATTATATATATGTAGAATAATAATAATAATAATAATAATAATAATAATAATAATAATAATAACGCTTTACTTATTCTGGCAGATCTAAGGCCGTGAGGCCACTCAACCAAAAGGGAAATTAAATAAAGATCATGATGATAAAGAAGTAGGCTTAGTGTAACAAGGTAGGAATTGAATATGAAATTGCTTGCAATTATTTATTTTTATATCCGATTTCCATAGTCAAACAATAACGCACTGAACGTCTATACTACAACGGTTTGGTCTGAAGGCAACAGACGGGTAGTACGCAATTAACCCGCTCGGGGCGTTCTATTTATCATTGCCATTTACATTAAATACTCTCTTCATAAATAAAGCATCCAGGCCATCTGTGGGATTATAACATTCCATTTGTCAGACGTGAATCCTTTATTAAATTTTCCATCTCCGCAGAGACCGCCAGCATCCTGGGTTCTAAATCCGATCGTACGTCATGCATAAGCTTGGAAAAGTAGAGCATCTGTATTTGCAACAAGGAGATACAACTCGTACGACCTGGCCGCATGGACTGAGTTATAGGTCATTGATGGAATCCTGTGTTTGGAGATATGGACTCTTAGTGGAATTCAGTCATTCGCTGGAGAGGTTGCACCAACCCGACCCAAAACAGTGGCATTTAGTGCACAACATTGCATTATTATTGTTGTTAAATTATTATTATTATTATTATTATTATTATTATTATTATTATTATTATTATTATTATTATTATTATTATTATTGTACAGAAATTTATCCATTGAAAATGTGGAAAAGTTCAAATATCTTGGAACAACAGTAACAAATTTAATATAAATGACACTCGGGAGGAAATAAAACGCAGAATAAATACAGGAAATGCCTGTTATTATTCGGTTGAGAAGCTTTTATCATCTAGTCTGCTGTTAAAAAATCTGAAAGTTAGAATCTATAAAATAGTTATATTACCGGTTGTTCTCTATGGTTGTGAAAGTTGGACTCTCACGTTGAGAGAGGAACAGAGATTAAGGCTGTTGAGAATAAGGTTCTTAGGAAAATATTTGGGCTAAGAGGGATGAAGTTACAGAAGAATGGAGAAAGTTACACAACACAGAACTGCACGCATTGTATTCTTCACCTGACATAATTGGGAACATTAAATCTAGACGTTTGAGATGGGCAGGGCATGTAGCACGTATGGGCGAATCCAGAAATGGATATAGAGTGTTAGTTGGGAGGCCGGAGGGAAAAAGGCTTTTGGGGAGGCCGATACGTAGATGGGAGGATAATATTAAAATGGATTTGAGGGAGGTGAGATAAGATGATAGAGACTAGATTAATTTTGCATAAGATGGGGTTAGATGGCGGGCTTATGTGAACCTCCGGGTTCCTTAAAAGCCATAAGTAAGTAAGGGCTCGGAAGTTGATGACCTAAAAATCACAGAAAAATTATCTATAAAATGACCTTAAGTTTCTGAAAATACTCATATGACATCAAAGATTTAAAAAATGACCATGATGGTAAAATACAAACAAAATAATAGTGTAGTTCCATCTGTGGAAAATACATCGTCACCAAATTCCGTCACTAACTGTCGTAAAAAAACTTTGTCTGGTTTGTTATTTTTGGCATTTTTACGCCTTCATTTGTGTGGTACAATATGTTGACTGCGGGCACTGTCAATGGGGAAGTAGCAAGAGAAATTATTTTAAGATGCAATGAAATTGCGTGAGTTATATGCAGTAGCTATCTTGGCCATTGCTATTCTCCTTTTGACTTCTAGACAGCAGCTCACGTTACTGCTTATACAGTAGTACATCCCAAGTATTTTAAGGTGTCCACTTGCTCTACTGCTTCATTTAGAATTATAACCAGAGACCGGAACTTTGGCAGAATGCCTTTTTAAATGTGTTAAATCTATCTTCATTTTGAAAGTAAATCTATACGAATTATACCTTTGTGATTGAAACGTCATAGTTTTATGTTGCTCTTTTCTGCCTTTTTTAATATAAATGCCTAATTTACAAAATAAATGCTTTTTTGCCTTTGTTTGATTATGTATATGTTATTTATTAATTTATTATTAAAATTGCTTACATATTTTAATTTATTTCTATAAACGTTACAATGAAAGTAACTTCACCGAATGTATATTATTGTCTTTCAGTCAGTTCATATTCTCTTTGCAACAATGAGTGCTGGCGTGCAAATATATATAACAGTAAGCGTTTTAAATCGCTTGTGTTTTATTTAACAAGGCAACAATGAGAGCGGATCTAACGTTATTTTTCTTTCGGTTTTCATTGCGACATTGTTGTAGCTAGCTAAATATTTCATATCGCAACATATCAGTACAACCATACACAAAAATGCACTTTCCAAGGCTACTGGGAAGAAGATTTCTTTGCTTCCAACAGTAATTGCAACATCGAGTCGAAAATCTCAATTTGCATTCGACTTATGTAAAGCTTTTCTTGCTGCTGAAATCCCTTTGTGGACAGTGCAAGGTTGTGGGTCTAGTACAAGATTTTTGTAATTGCCTTTTATTGCGTATTTTAGCTATTTATAATGCCTTTTTGCCTGCCTAATTTAGCTATTTATGGTGCCTTTTTGCCTGCCTGTTTTAGCTATTTATAGTGCCTTTTTGCCTGCCTATTTTAGCTATTTATGGTGCCTTTTTGCCTGCCTATTTTAGCTATTTATGGTGCCTTTTTTCCTGCCTATTTTAACTATTTATGGTGCCTTTTTGCCTGCCTATTTTAGCTATTTATAATGCCTTTGTGCCTGCCTATTTTAGCTATTTATGGTGCCTTTTTGCCTGCCTATTTTAGCTATTTATAATGCCTTTTGCCTGCCTATTTTAGCTATTTATGGTGCCTTTTTCCTGCCTATTTAAGCTATTTATAATGCCTTTTTGCCTACTTATTTTAGCTATTTATAATGCCTTTTTGCCTGCCTATTTTAGCTATTTATAATGCCTTTTTGCCTGCCTAATTTAGCTATTTATGATGCCTTTTTGCCTGCCTATTTTAGCTATTTATAGTGCCTTTTTCCTGCCTTTTTGTAGCTATTTATGATGCCTTTTGCCTGCCTATTTTAGCTATTTATAGTGCCTTTTTGCCTGCCTATTTTAGCTATTTATAGTGCCTTTTTGCCTGCCTATTTTAGCTATTTATAATGCCTTTTTTGCCTGCCTATTTTAGCTATTTATGGTGCCTTTTTGCCTGCCTATTTTAGCTATTTATAATGCCTTTGTGCCTGCCTATTTTAGCTATTTATGGTGCCTTTTTGCCTGCCTATTTAAGCTATTTATAATGCCTTTTTGCCTGCTTATTTTAGCTATTTATAATGCCTTTTTGCCTGCCTATTTTAGCTATTTATAATGCCTTTTTGCCTGCCTATTTTAGCTATTTATGGTGCCTTTTTGCCTGTCTATTTCAATGATTCATAATGCCTAAACTTCCGGTCTCTGATTACAACCCTTTACAAAGTATAAGTCTTTGATTGTAGTAAAATATGGCCTTGTATCGCAGAGGCAAATATTTACTGATAAATATTTCTAAGCATATTATTAAACATAGCCTAATACATATTATAGGCGACATCGTCACTGATTCAAAGCTCGTTTCCAGAGAATATGTACCAGTCCGTTGAGTCCGCTGTGACTTAGGGATGAAGTTCAAGTCTTGGATTAAAATGTATTGAATACGAAGCTATTTACCCAAACTGGCTATCTAGGAAGTAATGCTGTCTTTTACATGGAATTGAAATGATAAGAGATCAACTATTTGGTGTCGCACTGCAGAGCAACATTAAACAAAAAAAAAAAAGAAGAAAGAAATTTCCTAGTCAGTGAAAAGTCATTAGCAGCTGAGTTTCTCCGGACAGAGTCTTGCTTCTCTTTGCTGAATGTTTTAGAATATGGCCATTATCTCGCAAAATGCCTTCCATTACTGTAGCACTTAACCCAAAGTTTTCATTGTAATGAAATTCTAAGGAATGTAAAAAATGCTTACTCTCTTTAAACCACGCCCCTTATGAACATGACATGACTTGACCACGTTAGCAATGGGAATCATACACTACATTTTTAACACGAAACGTTTATGTTTACTTGATATTCGATAAATCCACACTTTCTGTTAATACCGTAACGTCATCCAAGCGCGCTACGTCACTCAAGCGTTAAGAGCCGTTTGGTTAATTTGAGAATATGTACAGTAAGTGTATAAGCTTAACGAAATATTCAATTTAATTTTAATTTAATCAAATAATATTATTCGTACACAAATGGGAGTAATTATGAATTAATAAACCTATATTATATTTGTATTCTATAATTTTGAAATATATATTAGTCATCCTTTATGTGCGATATTATTCTTCTCTAGTGTTAATATTATATTATATAATTCCATTGTCGAAATTATATTTTAGTTCCTATTTTATTTTATTTATTTATATTATTATTATTATTGTTATTATTATATTATTATTATTATTATTATTATTATTATTATTTATTTTAATAATATATCTGAACTGCGACCGAGCACGAGCGCTGCTCATTCGGTCTCAAATTTTGTTAATATCTTTTATATTGCTTGTATTATTTTATTTGTATTTCTCTTTGTTTGTTTTGTAATTATATTTCTTTATTAATTTAAATTAAATTAAATTAAATAAATAAATGCGGGAGTATAAATACAGAAATTTAACATAATATGATATTCTAAAGCACTTAATTGCATTATTAATTTCTAAATAAATCCGATTCTATGTAATAACATATTATTGCACATTCCGTAACGCGAGTCCAGGAATTATGTCTTTTATTCATTAGACCACAACGCTACTGCACGGGACATCTGTTGCGACTGAGGATTATAATAAGGCCTATATTATGATTTTTGTTTGCAATATTTGATATAGATTATGTTTTATATATGTTTAACTTCAGTTTTCATCGGCTGGTGTTTTTATATTAATTATTGGTGTCTTTTATGAGGTTCAAACACGTCTTCAGACAGTTGACTAAACAACAATTGGTATATTAAAATATAAGTGTATTATACAGCGTACAATGTGTATCAAAATTGATAGCGCAAACTGAAACGTTTCAAAGTTTCAGTTTGTTCTATCAATTATGATACACCCTGTATAGAGTTGTTCAAAAATCAGGAAAGATTTTTTTACTTTCACATGAACTTTCGGTTTAAATTGCTTCACTATTGTTCCTATGGCAAACAAATAAACAAGTAAATAAATGAATAAGTAAATGAGTAAGCAAATAAGTAAACAAACAAACAAACAAACAAACAACGAATAAATGAAGGATTCAGAACCATAGTGGGCCAAGCGCCATTTACTAAAACCGTAGAAAACAAGGGTTAAAATGAAGTTACTACCATAATTCAATGGAAATACATAGAAAGTAATATAAAGTATACACATTCAAACTAAATGTTACGTCAATCTTCATTAAACTATGGTATTCACTTAGCTTTAACCCTTGCTTTCTCCGTTTTTAATAAATGGCGCTTGGCCCACTGTGGCTCTGAACCCTTCAAATTAATGAATAAATGCATTAATTAATAAATCAATGATTTAATGACTTAATTAATAAGTGAATAAATAAATAGCAATTCAAACGATTTTTGAGTGAGATAATGTGTCTTTTCTTTTTTACAAATTCATGCAAGAAAATAATATTTTTGACTATATAACTGCGAGCTGATCTTATTTACTGTTACTATGAATGTAATAGGCTGCTATTACACTATCTCAAAGTTCTTTGACAAAGAATATGATAAAATATTTTATCAAAGATAACATAAAATTAAGAACAAAAGCTCTCGTAACACTTATTCCACAACAGTTGATACGTGTTTCAAAGATTTCTTGATACTAATATTTACGCGTTAATTTTATGATTTGTTCATACTAATATTTAGGGGTTAAATTTATAATACCATGAATGCTTGTTCAGTTACAGTTAGTTCCATTATTACAATATGCATGTTACTGAAAAATAAACGTCTGCGGGTTAAATCATGGATTGCAAAACGTGACAAGAGAGGTATCCATCAGAACTTATTGGAAGAGCTACAATGAGAGGATTTGAAAAGTTATACAAATTATTATAAATATTATTATTTTTTTTTTAATTATACAAATTATTTATGTACAATATTTCATTTTCTTCATACTCTGATATCAGCATTTTTGTGGTAGCAACAGTCCAGTCATATTTGTTTTCCGCCATATTTGTTTCATGATATACAAATCTTTTATCAAAGATAACAAGGTGCACTCACTCGTACATTTTATAAAAGATCTTTTATCAAAGAAATTTTTATAAAAGAAAATCCATTACACTCTCATATAACAATTCCCAAATGTACATTGGAGATCCACAGAAAATTAAAGGTTCCTGAAAAGACTCTTCAGACAATTGCATCAACCATTTTAAAATCTTCATTGAACATCATCAATCACCATCTCTATTCATATTTATAATATTCAATGTATATTATTTATTTTCAATCAATTGTTATCGTTTTGATAGCTACCACATCTTGTCGCAGAATAAGTTATTTTTTTTTAAATTTCATTATGTATTTTTAACATTAATTTACATTTTCTTTTTTGTTCATTTGAATTGATTAGGATGTCGATGTTTAAAATCCAAGATTTGGACGGCTATCATTTCTATATATATATATATATATATATATATATATATATATATATATTATACAGTAGAACCCCGATTATCCGTCACTCTATTAACCGGTCAGCGGATTATCCGACTGTTTTTCTCTCACTCTATTCTTTTTCTTTCTTTGCTGCTGAAAAAGTATGTATACTATACCTTATATTGATACCTATTCTGTTCTAGAATCGTTATTATAAGCTTTATCCATACATATTACAAGTGTACTGCCAGCAATAGGAACAGTTACCGGTAGGCCTACTTGAAAGTGTTTTTCCAAATTGTAAAATAATCACTACCTGCTTTCAAAGAAATGGTCCTAACAACTTCCGCAAAATTTAGAGCAAACCCGTGCAACATTCAGTCCTTGTTCTACTGTTCGAGTGCTCGTACTTCGTAATTTCTATACAAAATATTTTCCACGAATGTCAAAAGTGTTTTACTAAGTATCAAAATAAAAATACAAATAAATAATTGATCAGTTTGGGAAAAGAGAAATCGCGGCTTCTCTCGCATCAGAATACGAGATTGGCATTACAAAGTGCGCCACTTAATTAAAAACAAGAATGAAGTGTACAAAATCTGTAAATCTACAACAAGAAACCACTACTATTCATTCTTATCTTTCCAAAAAGAATCAACGCAAGGAATTTGCTTGGCCCTTATAAAGCCATTGTTGACAACCGGACTTAAATTATTACCGATCAACTAATGATTCACTATCTAGCATGTTAAACACAAGACCACGGTGGAAGTTATGCAATTGCGTTATGCAATTAATTTACGAAAATATTTTATGATACGGATTATCCGATTTTTTCGATTAACCGTCCAGTCCATCCCCTTGATTACCACGGATAATAGAGGTTCTACTGTATGTATATATAAAGGGTGCGTCAGAAAGAACGGATGGATTTCAAACTATCGATACGCAACGAGGAGAGAGATATAGTGAGGGGGACCACGACTGTTGGGTCAGCCATAGAATGCAGTTTCAGTTGAGAATATGGTGTTGGTCTGGTGTACAACGTGCTTTCATCGTAGAGACATTTTTGAAAAATGAAGAGTCTGTGATCGCCACTCAGGACTCATTTCGACATCGGATGTCACGCTAGGATTCCAACTCGGAATACAATTTTGCGGTGGGTGGCTTCATTTCGTATCACATGTTCAACATTAAAGAAGAAATCACCTGGACGAAATTCTATTGCACTGAGATTGTCCGAGGCTACTGTAAGATCTCGCGCCCTGCGACTTCTTTCTTTGGGACCATTTGAAGGCGTAAGTTTGTAAACATCGATCACATACACTGGACGAACTGAAGACAGCGATTCGTGACGAAATCGTGGCAATTGCACTAGCTATGACTGTGAAAGTGATGGCGAACATCAGAAAACGCCTCGATGCCTGTATTGAAAGCCAAGGACATCATATGGATAATGTTGTTTTCCATAAATAAACTGCATGTATTGGTGAATATGTTGATAACAATAAATTTTTGATTTGATGAATCTTTACAATTTTCTTGCCATGTGAAATCCATCCGTTCTTTCTGACGCATCCTGTATGTTATAAAAGGTCTTTGTCAAAGAACTTTGACGTGTAATAGCAGCCATAGAGATTATTCTGGTGCACTATCAGATCACAGTTCTCTAAATGGATTTAGGTATGGACTTGGCGTGTGAAAAATTTGAAGGGACCAGTTTTGTAGTACATAAAAAACGTTGTGACAGAGAAAAGTGCGTAGAAAACGATATGAATACTGCGATGGTTTTACAAGAAATCCAGAAAATTAAACAAAATTCAAAATATGTGGCATGCAGTGCGAATTAAGTTGCTAGGCAACAGCAAATGAACCACTCAGCAGTGTGGCGTATTCAGAGATATCAGTTCATGCCACGTGTGGAAGAGAATACTTGTAAAATTGCTCACTAATGCGTTGAAGTATATAATATTATAAGTATAATGTTTCGTGACATACAATTTTGTAAGTTACGTCAGCAGAGTCCGTGGATATCGGTCGCAGACTGCAACAGACCCTGTCTTTAAAAGACAATACAGACCGAGACGGGAACGTTGACCCTCACTTCGGATGTTGCCATCCTTTCTTGGACAGTGACCCAATTCTTCTTCTTGTAACAAAAAGTATATGTCTGTGTGTGTTTGGGAGAGGGTATGAGGACTTACAAACTTTATTTCAACGATAAGCTCAGCTCATGTGGATTTATGAAATTATCCATGCCGCTTGCACTATCTTCAAGGGATGAAGATGAGCAAAGCTTTGAATCAGTTTGTCTTTTGTTTCTCCAGAGGAGTTTAGAAAAATAAGCGAATCAAGATACGAAGTATAAAGAATATAGTAGCCTATTGTGATACTGTAACAACGTATTTCGAAATTCAAATATCAGAGAAGTCATATTTAACGTGTTTATCAACAGTAATCTCACTAGAGGTTTTGATTTTATCGATAAATCTGCGAGTGGAACACGAGCAGATTTATCTAGAGAAAATCAAAACTCGAGTGGGATTTAATTGACTATTACACGATTAGAAGAAAGTAGGCTATATAAAGATTATAAGTAACGAAGTACTCCAATACAATAAAATATTAATTGGCTTACGAAAATACAACTGTCTTCGAATGTATTATTGTACCATCTCAACATTACGCTAGATGACAGTAGTGTTTTATGATTATGTTTTCTTGTTACCGGTATCAGTTGTGCCAACTATGGAATCATCATTGAACTCTGTGGACTGTTACTAGTCAAGAAGGCTTTGTTGATTCAGTTTCATTTTTATTAAAACATTTGCATTTCACTTCAATCATCCGGATCCCAGTAATCAACGTCATTTGACATTTGATTTTCAATAAATCTTAGTATTAAACAATCTCTGATACGTGACTATCCATAATATCATATAGCAGAAGCTATAACAAACATAACCTAAATAATATAAACAAGTGTTAGAAAAGTTTTAATTAGGGATGATGAAATAAACAAGAAACGTTTTAATTAACGATGATGAAATAAAAAATAAACATGAATAATTTTAAAAGAAACAATTATTGAAAGTAAAATTTTCAAATTTGAATGTTTTAGTGGATGGTGGTTCAGTTGATGTTATATTGGACGTGTGCGTAAAAGAAGTGAACTCGTTGGTGTACATGGTGTATCCCTCAACTTATTCAGGATTTCCGAATGGTGCTCTTCATATATGACCAGTGATCTTTATTAATTCTTGTTCTTGAATGCCAATGCGAGTCATATTTGAAAGTGATGTGCATCGACTGGAGTGGTTTGTAATTTTCTGTTTTTTGACGGCCAGTTTGAAATGTTGGCAAACAAAGAAACAAATGCTAGGGTAGTGATAGAAATAAATAAATGCTAGGGACGCGATAAAATTAAACAAATGCTAGGGACGCGATAAAATTGTGCGATAAGCAGCCATGATTGGTTGAAAGACGTCCTTTCGTACCGTTTTATTGGTCAAAAGTAGTGTGACGTAGTAAAAGTGTAATAGTATATGTAACATACTTTATATACAATTTATGTTTTATATGTTTATATATACAGGGTGTCCCAAAATTCAACTGGGTAGGGGATGAAAATTTGAGAGATTGTGGAAGGGACTCAAATAAACATTTTGATTAAACATCTTGATTACACAACTTTTAACACTATATCACTTCGGAATATGCATATGTGTTAAATTCTGTCGTACCTGGTTAACATGTTTCGGTCTGTTATGGACCTTCTTCAGAACTGGTTGTTGCTGGTCTTGGCGTCTTTTGTTTTGTTTCCTGTGAAATTGAAAACAACAAATCTATAAATTTTCTAGACATCACAATAACAAAATTCGACAACAAACACACATTCAAAGTCTACAGAAAACCCACAACAACAACAACGACACATACACAACACATCCAACCACCCAACACAACACAAACAAGCTGCATTCCGAACAATGGTACACAGACTACTCAACATACCAATGAACCAACAGGATTACAAAGAAGAGCTAAACACAATCATATACATAGCACAAGAAAACGGATACAATCCCAACATAATAAACAACATAATTCGAAAGACAAAACACAATCACAAAAAAACATAAGAATGCAACACAAACACAAGAACACAAAAAATACATCACACTAACATACGAAAACAAAAACACACACAAGATTGCAACCTCATTCAAGAAATTAAATTACAACATCGTATACAGAACAAATAACACTCTACAAAAACATCTCAACACACAAACAACACAAACAAATACAATCACACAGGCGTATACAAACTCAAATGTAACACCTGCAACAACTTCTACTTAGGACAGACAGGCAGATCATTTCAAACACGTTACAAAGAACACATCACAGCCATAACAAAATTACAAAACACATCCACATATGCAGAACACGTCACAAATGCTAACCACACCTACAGAGACATCAACACAGACATGGAAATTCTACACATCCAACCAAAAAGCCAGAAACTAAACACACTAGAACAATACGAAATATACAGACACACAGAAACACACTCAAATCTTCCCTTCCGTTACGAAATGCATGCGCCCACCTAGCCACACGATATGATGAAGTCTCTCTACCACAAGCTTTCAGTAGGCCTAATGCTGTATGGCATTGTCGAGCATTCTTGTCTCTTGCAATGTGAATTTTAATGAAGCATCTTTGTTCATATTTGCTAAACATTTTAGAGCACTACAGATAACAGTCTACAAATTAAACTCACTACAAATATCTTATAAATGAGATTATTGCCTTTAAACTCACAGATAACACACATCAGATGCACTTATTTTTCATTGTTATCAGCTTGCAACATTTACCGCTGATAGCGCCACATACAAACATTGTTGCCACTAATTATTGAATGACCCATATATTTTTGCTGATAAGCCATTAATAAAGGAATGTGTATGTATGATTTCTCTTCACAAGCTTTATTCCTCCTCGCGTAATGGGTAAAATGTAGTGGTAATACTGATTGAACAATATTTTGTTTTGGGTAAAATTTGGCTCTCTCCGAGAGTATGCACGCCACTGATAACAGTTCGACTGTTTAAGCTAGAGCACGGCCTACTGACTCCCCGCGACCGTGACTAAACGAAAGATGAAATGAAGACTTGCGTCTTCGATTGTCTACTGTTTGTTTAGTTGCTATGAATAGTAATCTTCCTAAACCCTTTGTCGTCGATAGTTTCAGTTTTAGACATAAAGAAACGAACAATCGCCATACAGTCAACAATGCAATTGTCTGAACCACGACCAACTAGATAGCTGTACCTATACATAATATAAACTTTTGTGTGTTACAATGTTATCGGTAGGTATATAATTTTGTGCGAGATCGTGCGTATTTGCTTGTTTTCCGCACAGAACCAATACGCGGTAAGTGTGAAATACCACATTCAGTATTCCCAACGTAGCACACATAACAATTTCCCTCTTCTTACCGCTTAAGCGCGACATTCATTTTACTGCTTTAGGCTTTTAACATATTATTTTTAGAGACGTTTAACATAGTAATAATTATAAATTGGAAACTTACCACTGCAATTTCACCTAAATTGCAATGTTAATTATTGTTTTTAAATGTTTGCAAAAATTAAGTAAACTCTACACCACCTTATTGCATTCCTGATACAAATAACATTAAGGAAGCCGTGAAAAAATCAACAAGATTCCAGATGCCGATGTTATTACTGCAATATGTTATATAAATAATATTGTTAAAATATTAAAATGAAAAATAAATGATTACATAACCTTGCCGTTTGTTTTAAGTTCGCATTTATAGACTGGGGGAAAAAAAGACAGACGTATATCACGGCCTGCTGGAGTATAGTAAACACAGAAAACATTTTACAGCAACAATGTTGAAGAAAGATATTTTGGTGTTCCGAAGTTGGCGTCATTAAACAGAAACCAACATGTAGATTTCATTGCAACTAATTAGAAATTCGTCTTTCAGGTATGTAATAAACGATCTTCGCACAAAATAATGTACTATACACGAGCGGCATGTTTGGTTTCATGTTCTCGGAAATTAAAAAAGCTCAACTACGTTTCGCTTTTTCAATCTTTTCCTCGACCATGAAAACATCAACATACCGCTCTTGTAACGTATATTACTATTGTATGTTACAATGAAGGCCTATGTAATTTTTCATATACCTCAATAATAAGTAGATGTTTTGATTAAATTATGTCTATCTTCACTCCAATTAATAGTTACATAGTCTATTTAAATAATAAAGGTCATAGTGCATTCTCCTTTCGTTCCTTTGAATCAATTTTTTTTAAAGTAGGCCTATGGTTCACGGACCATTAGTATTTGAAAAAATACGAAAATTTCAATAGTGTGTTGTATTTTTTTAAGTTATTTAAAATGACCTATTAAACAGATAACTAAAATAAACATGTTATCATGGTTTACAGACCCTTATTTTCAGAAAGTTAAAAAACATGGTCGGATTTTATAGTATTCATGTAATCGAAAAAGAAGATTGATATTAATAAACTAGTGTTATTTAGTTCTATTAAATATGCATTTTCCTTCTTATTTAGTTCTATTCATTTTCCTTCTTATTTATTATGACCTAAGAAATAGGACCAAATGAACAAGATCGACTGAAATAGTTTGCCTCGAGAAATTATGAGTCAATTTACGAGTCAAACCAAAAAATGTTTACACAACAATTAAACATTTCATTAATTACATAAAAAGAAATTAACTAACAATTAGGCATCTAGAAGAGATTGGAAGAAGTAAATATTTATCCATATGCTTCCGTTGTGTACACGTTTTTATTGGTTGATATTAGGGGAATAAATGATAATAGATTAATTTCTAACCCTATTCATGTCCCTAATCATGAATTAGATGAAATTTATTTGTCTGACCAAAAATATGGATTACCCAACAAATTTAATTTATACAGATTTTAATGTATTGCCTATTGAAGAAATTTATAAATATAGTTTACTAACTTACTACCACATAAATCAAATAAAACATAAATCTAATCACAAGAATATCGTACTCTAAGACAAAAGTCTACTTTCCCATTAATTGAGCCTAAATGTCATACAAGTGCAGCTCTTAAACACGGTGATAGTTTCGGCCCAAGACTTTATAATAAAATTACAAACCATTTTCCAAATTTTAAATATTTTAAAATTGAAGCTTTTAAAAAAGAAATTTGTAAAATTATTCATGATATATAATATTAACAAATGTATTTTTACCTTTTATTTCTGTCGACTATATTCATGTTTTTATTGAATATCACTGGCTTCTGTCTGATTGTCAATTTATATTAAATGTGTATTTTTCTCTCTTTTTCTCTTTCTTCTTTATTCTTGCTCTTGTGTTGTATTTATTGGTTTAAATTAAGTTACTTACTGTATTCAGTAAACTGTCCTTGTAAATTTTATGTTATAGGCTATTATTGACTAAGACCACACCGTACATGAGCCTGGCTCTTACGGTAGTGGCTAGAAACATTTTTGTTTTATAAATGTAATTTGTACTCAGTAGCTAGCTAGTTAAATAAATAAATAAATAAATAAATAAAATATACCTCTTATTAGAGTTAATAATAGGAGAATTTTTGTTGAATTGTTGGTCATTAGTTACCAGTGGCGTAGCGTCAATATAAGCTAAATAGTTTAGCTTCCCCAGTTAATAATAATTTCATAATAAACCTGCAGTTTATGGAGAAAATTATTTATTAATTTTAATAGAATTTATATTTACGCGTTAAATATTGTGATGCGGCAGCTCAGGATGATTTGTGATGCAGCAGTAAACAAGAAGCCTGCACACACCAGCTTCCAAGCAGACTGGTTTCTTCTGTGTAACCCACCCCACAGATTTTCCATCCCTTTCTAACTAAACTACCCTGGTCGCAAGGCTCGCAAGAAGCTAGCTTTAACATTAAAATAAGTAGTTTCCGAGTTATCCTTTTCGTCAGTTGTGTTCAGTTGAAGTGTTAGTGTGCACTGTGGCTGATATAATAAATAATGAGTGAAATAACAGTTCCTGACACTAATTTACTTGAATTTTTTTAGGACAATTGTATTATCAAAACTGACTTACGAACAAAAGTGTGATTTAAAAAACAAATGACCGACTCCCTTGCTGTCAATGAAGGACACAACCAAAAGACAGACGCACACCTCCATACCCTCTTACCTAGCATCTCGTTTTGTTTACCTTTCACTACCTGAACCCGGAACATGTACCTTCTCTCTATTCCTCTGCACAGAACATCCTTCTACTCATGGAATTCTCTCCCTGACCACGTCAGAGACAGTCGGACAATATCAAAATTCAAATTTAAATTAAAAAATCACATTCTAGTTCGTGGAATTGCTTGTTGAACACATGTCAGGTTGCGCAACTTCACCTTAACCCATGACATATAGTAAATATTGTAACTATGCTGTTGTAAAATTGAAAATTAATGTGTAATGTATTTATTATTATTATTATTATTATTATTATTATTATTATTATTATTATTATTATTATTACTATTATATTATTATTATTATTATTATTATTATTATTATTATTATTGTCAGTTATCAATATCATCATTGCTATCTCTGTTTTCTTTCTTTTTGTTGTATTAGCCCGATGAGAGCTCTATAATGTACTTTTGACTCTGTTGACCCTCTATAGGGCTTTAACTTAATTTGTATCATTTTCATCAGTGTTTGTATTTCTTTTTTGTATTTATATGTGCTATCTGGTAGGATGGAAGAGAAGGCCTTATGGCCTTAATCCTGTCAGATTGAATAAATTATTATTATTATTAATGATACTAATATTGTGATTTCTCTAAGTATGACAGGGAGTGAGCTAATGTTATACGTTACGTGTCTATTTGTTAAGAGGTATGTGTAAACCGTGAAATCATATTTTACTACGTATCATTTGAGGTCATGCCTTATTGGTGTTACTTACGATGTTCCAACCAATCTTCGACTGCTGACTTGAAATTGACTACTATTTATTTTAAGACTGTATTTTTGTAATACGTTTTCTCATATTGCATGAAAGACAACTTGAGTTAGCTTCCCCTGCTCAAAATTTCATATTACGCCACTGTTAGTTACAGTCAAGGACATCGTGATTCCTGATTCCGTTCCATAATTTGAGAAAACTTTGATTGTGGCTAATACACGAAATTTTTATGGAATGTTCTAAAGAAATGGTATATTCTTTTACTAAATACTATCATAAAGGAAGCGTCCAGATTAGCTGCATAGCAAAGGTAAAAAAGAAATACAAAAATAGGTGATTTATTACTCTGAACAAAGGAAACGTCAACTCCCTTTGTTTGTGACCTGCGACGTGTAAACTCCCGCACAAAGAGGCGTGTCGTTTGAAGAACTACTTGACGGTTCTAGAGGTTGAAGATATTAGTTTCTAGAGTGTCGCTTTCCAACCCTCGCACCACCCACTTGAGGTGCGAGTGGCATGGTGGCTGGTCAATTTATGAGTATAGTGATGCATGATGGTGGGTTCGTTGTTCGCGAATGTGGCGCCAAAACGGCGGCCCGGGAATACTAATCAATAATTGTGGCACATACTGCTAGCATCCCTTCCACCCGCGCGGTAGCGACCCTCTGGAACTGTGGCAGTGTCTCATAAACTTCGACATCGTGTATTGTAAACTTCATCCGTCGAATTTTACGGTCCACTTCAGAGTAGAGCAATGTAATTCCTTTCTTCTGGAGGCTTTGTGTATGGGGCCTTGAGTTTATCGCTTTACGGCTAGCGTTTCGCGACTTGTAAATTCTGGTTGTCATGGTGATTGTCCTCAAGCAGTGACTGTATTCAGTGTTTCTGTTTTGATATCGTTCGTGTAGAGCACTGGACCGATTGAGTTAGAAAGAATTTACTCTAAGAAATAATGGCATTTGTTCTTGTTTCATTAGAAGTGTTTTATCTTATGGAAATACTGAATCGTGAACAGAATATAAATTTGACTTTATACTTATGTTGAACACGAAAGCTATGGCTGTAGTTTTCAATTCGTTAAATCATGTACCTACATAGTGTTAAAAAAAGTATGGAACAATGCTTGTAACTTTCTTATTTCTAATTTTATGAAGAAACTATTTATACCGGAACATCACTTTATTTTTACTTGCATTTTTATTGTATCTGCGTTTCTGTATGTACTTAACTCCCACCCCTTTAACTAATGTCCTTGCTCCCGTCAGCCATACAAACTTACTGTGCTCGCTGTTGCATTGAAGTCTGCTAGCAGTGAAGTAAACAGTTTTGAGTTAGTGTGTTTCAGAAATATGATTTTTTTCTGCAGAATAAGAGCCTATATTATTGAAGCTTATTTTCAGGGGCAGGTATTTATGGAGATTAATTTTTCATTTGTATTTTTTAATATTGGTGTCGGAGGAGATTTTTGGAGATTGATTTGTACTCTTGTCGGATATTAATGGAAATTTTGGAAAATACATTTATTTTGAAATTGGAATATTAACTCAGTATGAATATTACTTTCAAATAATTAACATTAAAGGTTCGTTGGTTCTGGTAAAGGTGATATGGCCAATAGATAATATTTGTTGGATTGAAACTGTATTTAACACACATTCTTAAAATCGAAAAAAAAAAATTTCAGCCCTCAAATTAACACTTTCAAATTATTAGTGAAATGTTGAATTCTCCGTCTTTTGAGTTCACTAATGTAATCAGAACACCTGGAATACGATGTAATGTAGCCTACTTGGATGTATAACAAATTCAAATGAACAAAAAGTCCGAAAAAAAGAACTCAGAATATGAAATTCGCTATAAAAATAATTCGCGAATGTGTTTATATTTCGCTATTAGAACTCTATTTCGCGATTTGTCGTGTTTTTTATCCGCATAGGCCTATTATTAATCAGAATCACTTTTTTCGTAAAGATTAGTAAAAATCTATTGTATATCTATTATGTCGTGATTTTCGCGATCTCCATAAACACCTGGCCCTGCTTATTTCGCAGGTACGGTGTGTCTGACTGAATAACTTTATCTGTGTGGACTGAGCAGAAGTGAAGATTAGAGTTACCGAAAGTACGGTAATATTCTGAATAAAGTAGCCATTGTATAATGAATACAACCGCCTGAAGAGTTGAGTTGTGAAAAAAACTGTTACTACTCTACTGTATTCTGATAAAATACCGTAAAAGTAATAAACAAACTGAAAATCGTAATATCGTATTTCGCAACATAAATGGATACACTACTTTTCTCTCCTCCTATAGCTAGTAAAATGATTTGTTTACATATTGCACTAGTAACACCAAACTCCTGTAATGGAAGGGGGTAACAGTGTTTCCGAAATATAGCCAAGTTAATGTTAAAAATGTTGGTAAAATAAAGTGATGTCCCTGTAATCAAAATTGTAGTTACATAACAGAAGGAATATTTTTAACATTTTTTCAAACACACAATTTATCATTTAAAATGGTAGACAAATTGGTCTGATTAATTTTTTTTTTGGCACCATGTATTTATTTCATTTTTATTCTTTGGAGAATAATAAATTTTTTTGACAAGACATAAACTATTCTTTTGATTAGCAAAGTCCTACTAAATGGCTTTCACAAACATAAATGATTAAGTAATTATATAAAGATAATAAAAAACAAAAGACCAAGAAAAAGCCAGTTCTGAAGATGGCCAGATAAAAAAATAAAACATGTTAACAGGTAATTAAGACTATTTAACATTTAACACGTGAAAGTTCTGTTCATTAAAGACATTCTCTAAGTGATATAGTGTTAAAAGATTTTAATCAAGATGCTCCTGATTTTTTGTAAAAAATTCCAGGAACGGCAATGTGTGTATTGAATAAAGGAAATTTTAATGTTTTAATACATCAATTTGATGGAGGCTTTGATTAAACATGGTTAAAAGCTAACAGAAACAAGTGGATGAAGCTAATAAAAACAAATGAACAACAATGATTAAAAAGGTTAAACTTATTTCAAATCTGAAAGATTTATAGATTTTTGGCATAAATGGAACACCTTTTGTAAACTGAAATCAAGATTATACAACAAATAATGTTAATTTTGGTTTTAATGACGGTTTTCTTGTTTAAAATCGTTGTACGAACACAATTGCAGTTAAATTTCAATGGTGATATCCTACTATGACTTTTTTAAACTATAAGTTTAAATAATATTAAATTGTTATTCAATTGTTTTATTAGTTTTTCATCATTAGGGTTGTCTGCAAGATCTTTTCAAAGTTCCTAAATTTATGTACTGAAGCATTAAAATTTCCGTTCATTCAGTACACATACATTGTCATCAAAAGAGGTAATTTTTACAAAGAATAGTTTATAAATGACAAAAATAATATGATTTTGTACCTACTGAGACCTGGACAATCCAAAAATGGATAAATAAGTACATGATGCCATTAAAAAAACAGACTTATTGGTATATCCTTTATAAATGAAAAGCATAGTATTTGAAAACATGTTAAAAATATTCCTTCTTTGATACCTTACAACTTTTGTATAAATAGTTTCTTTATAAAATTATAAATAAGAAAGTTACAACCATTGTTCCATACTTTTTACCCACCTTGTATGAGGTTAATACATTGTGAATGTGATACCCTGTGTTTTCGTTGTTGGTGGAGAATATGTCTTGCAGAACCCACGCTACGAGAGGCACAACTCGTCTCTGTATAATATCTTGGCCCTTGAGGAATTTCATAACTACAGGGTGAATCGTAAATAATGTAATTAATTTCAGGGGATTGTTCTTTGAGATATTTCAAACAAAAAAGTTTAATACAATTTTACTCGTTTTTCCTTCCTTTTCGAGATAAAAATTGTTTTAGGCCTATGTGAAACATTTCATACCGTGTTTTGGGAAATCCATTGATTTAATTCCCATTACCATCAGTCAATTTAAGAGAGCAGTGTATTATGATAATAAATGATTGAAATAATTTCAGCTTTGTCCTTTAAATGTGCAGAAATTTGATCCGAAGAAAGATAACTTTTCGTCTTCCAAAGGAATTTTAAAATGTTGCATTTGTTCGTATCAAATTTCTGCACATTTACAGGACAAAACTGAAATTATTTCAATCATTTATTATCATAATACACTACTCTCTTAAATTGACTGATGGTATTAGGAATTAAATCAATGGCTTTCCCAAAACAGGTCATGAAATGTTTCACATGAAACAATTTCTATCTCGAAAAGGAAGCAAAAACGAGGGAAATAGTCACCGACGTGGCTCAGTCGGTTAAGGCGCTTGCCTGCCGGTCTGAAGTTTCGCTCGGGCGCAGGTTCAATCCTCGCTTGAGCTGATTACCTGGTTGGGTTTTTTCCGATGTTTTCCCCAACCGTAATGTGAATGCAAGGTAATCTATGGGGAATCCTCGGCCTCATCTCGCTATCACCAATCTCATCGACGCTAAATAACCTAGTAGTTGATACAAGGTCGTTAAATAACCAACTAAAAAACGAGGGAAATTGTATTAAACTTTTTGTTCGAAATATCTCGAAGAATAATCCCCTGAAATTAATGACATTACTTACAGTTCGTCCTGTATATCGACTCAGGTCTTCTTGAAGGTCTGTCAGGGCAGTGACGTAACAGACGCAATTCATATTGCTTATTAATGCATAAACTGCTCATATTCTACACAATTCTCGAACATTCTTTTCTTGCAATGAATAGAATCTATTCAATTTAGTTCTGTAGCTTTCCATGACAATCGTACGTGGAAAATGTGTCGCAGAACAATTTACTGCAATAAATGTATAGCATTACCAACATGGCCTGAATCAATAAGCAATTACAGGAAGGAATAAAAACGAGTAGAGGAAAGAAAACTAATAATGAAAAAGGAAGCGAATGAAGGATCTAAAACGGAAGAAGCAAATATAAAGGAAAAAAACAAAGAGGAGAAATCTGCGAAAAGGATTAGGAAGAGAACAAAATAAGAAAGAGGAAAATCCAAGAAGACAAAATATGACAAAAGTTAGTAAAAAGAAGGAGGAAAGTAAAGAGCAAATCATATAAGAGTAGTAAAATAAAGAAAATAACTGACAAGAAGAAAACAGAAGCTGGGAAAGACGAAATACGAGTAAAATGAGAAGTATGACGAAAAAGAAGTAGGCGGGGGAGGGAGGAGGCGAAATATGAGGATAAAAGGAGTAGGACTAAAGAAATAAGTGTAATAGAGAAAAAGAAGTAGGTCATCCCATATTATTTGCAGATGACACAAATATAGTAATTACAGCCAAATAACTCCAACACATTCCAACTTCAACAGAAGAAATTCTGTTCAAAATAAGTGACTGGTTCTCAGTCAATAAATTAGTATTAAATTGTAACAAAACTAACATAATTCAATTTAAATCCTGCCCAAATTCAACCTCGCAAATTTCAAGTGCAATAATTAATCCCTATAGAAACAACAACAATCAAGTTGCTTGGCTTAAAAATCGATAATATGTTAAATTGGAAAAATCATATTAAAGAAATTACCCCCAAACTAAATTCAATTTGTTTTGCTATTAGATCTATGCAAAAGATAGTAAATATCAATACTTTAAAAACAATATACTTCGCATACTTTCACTGGGTAATGAGTTTTTGAATAATATTGTGGGGAAATTCCACAAATAGTAACACTATATTCCCACTACAAAAAAGAGTAATTAGAATAATAGTAGGTGTCAAATCTAGGGAATCGTGTAGGACTATTTTAAAAAAATACAAATAATGCCCATGGCTTTTCACTATATTTTTTCATTAATAATCTTCCCCGTATGTAATCGTGAAAACTTTATAACTAATGCAACAGTTCATAGCATAAATACACGTCAAAAAATGACTTTCACACCCCATCGGCAAGTCTATCGTGCTATAAAAAAGGAGTGCGTTATATGGCAGTAAAAATTTTAATAGCCTCTCTATCGATATAAAAAATGAAACTCAAAACATAAGATTATTTAGGGCCAAATTAAAGAAGTACCTAATTTCTCACGCCTTCTATTCTGTAGGTGAATTCATGACATTCAATAACGCTTCATGAAATTGATACTAAAACTTTGTGTTGTACTAGTAGACTATATTGTAAACCTCTTCTGTATATATTTCAACTAGACTGTGACTATAAATTAAGACTTTATAATAGTATTAAGTTTTTTGACTTGTTCCATAATCTAGCTGTAAGCAATGTATGAATACAATGGAATGTTAATAAATACAATACAATACAAAGAGGAGAGAGGAGGGGAAATATGAGAATAAAAGGAGTAGGACTAAAGAAATGAGTGAAAAGGAGAAAAAGAAGTAGGGGAAGAATAAGGGAAAGGAAATGTGAGAAAAGCAAGAAATACGACTAAGAAAATACGGAAGAAGAAAATAAGCAGGAGAAGAATGGAGGCAGAAGAAAGATCAGGAAGAAGAGTATGACAAGGAAAATAAGAGGATAAAAGAAAAAAGTTAGCAGGAGAACGGGAAAGACGAAATATAAGAAAAATAAGGAAGACGGCAAGAAATATCGTAGCTCCCTAAAATTCACCACGATGCTTAGTGGGCACCAGTCGCATACACTGGCACAAATTTCTTCCCTGTGAGGACTCGAACCAACGCGCGTTCCGCGAGTCCAGTCTTGATGCCTTGGTCAGCCACGCGCGGGACATTATTTTCAGCAGACTATCGTTAAATAAAAAATAAATAACTAGTGCGACTACTCAATTAATCTCCACATCACAATATCGGCGTTGGAATTCTTTCGACATTACAACAGCGCACTAAAACAATCCGTGATTGATGATTGATTAATCAATCACTGTCAAAGAATCAATCCCCCGTAATTCGGATCAATAATTCCAAGGGCAGATGACCTTGTTAGCCTTTTAACGTGTGTCCATCGGTCACTTCGAGCCTTTTAGAGTTGCAGGACTTCCCTGACGTGCGAGTGTCCTCAGGGGATGAGGAAACACGCAGATCGAATAATAATCATTGTCACCATAACAGATATATTCTGTAAGACAAAAAATTAATCTTTGTGTAATAATCTTCACTGAACAGTGTATATTACTGTGGAATCCCGGCCACCAAATCACTCAATTGAGTGCGCTCCTTGTATAGCCTAATGGCATTTTACTTAATATATGTTAATATATACAGGGACATCATTTTATTTTTACTTCAATTTTTATTGTACCTGAGTTTTTTAATGTACTTCACTCCCACCCCCTCTACTAGTAAACTTCCAACCATACTCCACGCATAGGCCGCTTATGTAGTACTGAGTTAGTGAGTATAGTACGTTCCAGAAATATGTTCGCGTTTTCCAGTGACGAAAGAGCTTTCAATATTGAATCATATATTCGCACAGGTACTGTCGTCCGTTTCCCTACGTCGCATCCCGGTTTCCCCCACCTGCTTCTGTTCGCCCCTCTGTAAAGTCTAGTAGCTGGGCTGTCTTAGCTCTTTTTCTGAAAATATTAATTTCTGTTAGGTATTGGGCGTCTACGTAATATTATACAACTGTTTAAAATAACTTAAATAAAAGGGCCTCGTTAAGTAATTAGCTAACTGTCACGTGATTTCCCCCCTTTTCTACGATCCTGCGACAAAACCACTTGAACGGACAGTAGATAGCATTTCTGAGTAATTTTATCTTTTCGGATCGGGCAGAAGTGAAGATTGAATTTACAGTGCGTAAGGTACTCTTTTATAGAGTAGGTATAGAATTATTTCAACATGAGTTACTAGTACGAAGGACGAAACTGGTAATTGGAATTAGGTATAGTGCGATAATATGCACAAAAAAACTGAAGCCTGTATCGAAATGAACGGCTCTAGTTTTCAAAAATGTGTTTAAATATCCATATTATTTATTATTTTTCAATTTAATTTCATTCTCTATATTGTACGCTAATGTGCTGTAATACTACAATATTCACTGCATAATGAATACGTCCGAATGGATAGCTCAATTCGTGAGTAAAAACACTAAGTGTTAATACAGTACTGTATTTTGATTACACAAAAACCTAATGAAAATTATTAAACTCAAAATTGCGATATTTCCTAGTTTACGTAAATGGATGAACTACTTTTTTTCCCTCCTATACCTTGTACAGTGATTTGGATTTTACGCCAGTATCATCGAACTCCAGTCGTGGAAGGGGGAGCAAGCGGTGTTTCCGGTTCTAGACCTTTAGTCCAAAGATATAGCCAGGTTAATATTAAAAATGTTAGTAAAAATAAAATCATGTCCCTGTACAAACGTCGAACTTGGAGTCAGGCCACAAAGGGAAAAACACTAGAGGAGAGAGATTCGAAGCGATGCTGTGGATTGAACTACGGCGTAGCTCAGTGTTTAGAGCACTTGGTACGTAAAACCAAGGCCTCGGGTTCGATCCCCGGCGCCGGAGCGAATTTTTCTCCTCTAATAATAATGTAATATTATATATTACATTGTACGGAAGTACATATGATATTTCCATGCAGAAATTCTTCGTCATCATATGATGAAGGATGGGTGGAGCCGAGAAAAATTCTCTCCGGCACCGGGATTTGAACCCAGGTCTTCAGCTCTACGTGCTGACGCTCTATCCACTGAGCAACACCGGATTCCCATTCCGATGCCGGATTGAATCCTCTCACTTTAAGCTCCACCACCTCTTAGGTTCCCTCTAGTGGCCAATCCTCGTGCACTCCGTCACAGATATGTGACAGTAAAACAATGTCCAACACACTAATGTGCAGAGGTGCACTCATTACGAGTGGCCGAGTAGCCGGGAGGGAACCTAAGAGGTGGTGGAGCTTAAACTGAGAGGATTCAATCCGGCATCGAAATGGGAATCCGGTATGGCTCAGTGGATAGATCGTCAGCACGTATATCTGAAGACCTGAGTTCAAATCCCGGTGCCGGAGAGAATTTTTCTCCACTTCATCCATCCTTCATCATATGTAGGTAATATTATGTTGTAATGTGTATTCAAAGACTGAAGGAACGTACATCTTTCATGATAGAAATACAATTGAATAACGATGGAAATTTTAAAATACTGCGTAACTCGAAATGTAGTTTTTTATTTTTATTTTTTATTTTCTTTTTAATTTTTTTGATGGACGTCGAAACAAAAGCTCTATCGCAATGAGTTGCGGTAACTCTATTATAATGGATATATCTATGGCTATGTGGTTGTAAGTAAATAAAAAATAGAAAAAATAAATCAATAAGTACAAAAAAAAATCTTTAATAATTTTAAAGTTCTACACCAGCGGTGACCAAAGCGGGTGTCGTGATTACATCGTGTAATCACAGACATTCAAACGGGTACGAGGAGTTTCCTGTACATTGCTGTGTGTTTCATTCACGTACTGAAGACAAACAGTGGCGGTATCATGTCACTCTACAAACTCTGTCTCTACAAGCAGTAAGAGGTGGTTTCGTAAAGAATGAGGAGGAGAACTTTTTTGTTGCTTTGTCGGACAAAATGTAATATGTTTACTTTGCTCAACATTTCAATTAGGGGTATATATGAACATTAATTGCCACGCTGAATAATGTATTATTATTATTATTATTATTATTATTATTATTATTATTATTATTATTGACCACTAAGTATGTGTTTCTATAATTCTTCTGTACGTGCATGAATATTGATATTTTTAGATCTTCTCCCTAGGAGGATAAAATTATTAGGTTTTATCTCAATTTTAATCTTCTTAATCTTTAGATGAGGGTAACTATTTATTAGTTATTAGTTTAACAATAATAATATTGTAGAAAAACTGATTCAATATTATGTGTCAACGAACTGTTAAACGCCAGGAATTGACATGTCTTAAATCATAGCCAGGAAGAGAAATATGACATAAATAAATGCAAGGAAGTCAGCTACCTAATGGAGTTTGAAATGTCTCGTCCTCTGAGCCTTTTAACATTCATTCATTCATTCATTCATTCATTCATTCATTCATTCATTCATTCATTCATTTATCTTATGCCATAGATCTTACATGAGCAATGAAGCTTTAAGATGTGGAACAAGTCAAAATTTTACAATATTACAATTACAATTTTTACAAATTTTTACTGTTTTACAATTTAGTAGTTTTCTACAATTTTTACAAATTTGTGCAATTTTTTACAATATTTTGGCGAGATGTAGTGAGATGAGGTGAGGTCCGAGGATTCGCCAAAATATTACCCGGCATTTGCCTTTTGGTTGGGGAAAACCTCGGAAAAACCCAACCAGGTAATCAAATCAAAGGGGTTGATGCCATCCGAGGACTCGAAACCAAAGACCAAAGGAGGATGCAGACCATCCGGCTTTCTGCCGAGTCCCATGGCTGTATACAATACATAGCCAATCAGATTAAAAAACCATTCATAAGTTGAAGAAATACAAAAAAGTTAATTAAATTTAAGGCCAAAGACCAAACTACAAATTACAAACACAAACAATTTATCAATAGAGCTATACAGATTACTATTCAATTTAAAGCATATACAATTCATCGGTCAAAACTATACAAATATAGGCCTATACAATACAAAGTAAGCAGAAAAATTTAATTTACAAGCATACTTTCATTAAGCTATACAAATTTGTGCAATTAATATCAAGTAGATTAATTCAATTTATAATCATAAACAATTCATCAGTTGAGCTATACAGACTACTATACAATCTACAGCATATGCAATTCATCAATTGAGCTATACAGAATTTCTCAAAAGAGTAATGATTAATATAGCTTGAATAACTTGTCCATAAGAAGTTTTTAATTTTGAAAAACTACGAATTTCTCGACCAAGTATCGAGAGAAGAATTTGGAAATTTCCTGATTATATTCAAGAGGAAGGTTAAAAAAAGAAGCAAGAAAAATCGTATATTATTCACTGGCTCTTGATGACACAGTGACATTACTGATACAGCAAAGCTTGAGATTTTTATCCGCGGAATTGATCAAGATGTTAGTACAGGAACCACCACTGGTTGTAGTTTTCATGCCAAGTACCTTTCCTCTGTTCCCTTACTTCACAGGCTGTCTGTCGCATGTAATCGCTGCAGCTGGAGTTTTAGTCACCGCTGTTCTACACACAAGACCAGGAACTCATACCTTCTCCATTTTGGAGTGGCAGAAATCTGTACTTCTCTGCGAGGAACCGAACACAAAGTGAACCCCGAACTCGCCACACATGAACTGCACGTGGTAAAGTCTGTGCGCACACACGTGCAAGTGTTCAGCTGTTACTACCCGCGCAGATTACGTCTTAATAAGAGACTTCACATTATCCGCGAAGAGGCTTAATTTCCAGTATCAAGGGTTTCTGTTTTCGCAGTATAACACTCGGATTACGACGGCAGGGACTTCATTAAGGCCCGCTTTCTATTAAATCTCTGCATGCTTGCTTCACTAAGTAGTCCAAGAAACATTGCTTGACTGTGCTTCGTCTGCCACTCCAGAATTAAGCGGTGCTCATTCGCTCTTCAGTGGAACAGCCACCTATGTAGCTTCTTTAGAAATGCTTATGGCTTCAACGATAGCAGCGTTTTCAGTTAAAAATCTACCGTGAATCTGTTTGTTTCTCGACAGAGAACTGGGGATCTATAGTACGTTTTCAGTTAAAAATCTACTGTAAATCTGTTTGTTTCTCGACAGAGAACTGGGGAACTACAGTACCTACCAGAAAGAAGTAATGCGCCCAGTCTTAGTGGCAGTCCTCCTGTATGTAGGGAACGAGTGTCGCAGGACTGTTCACAAGTAGCATATTTACAGGCGCTCTTGTTCACTGCACATGCGTTGCATCTGGAACTCTGTAAAATTAAGCGGCCCATTTCTTTTTCCTGGGACTGTACACTCACGGAAACAAAAAAGTTGCCGACTGTGTTTTTTGGATTGCTCGCAAAACGATACGAGATGAGGCAGAGAATTCGCCATAGATTACCTGAAATTTACCTTACGGTTGTGGAAAATCTCGGAAAAAACCCAATCATGTAATCAACCTAAACGGGAATCGAACCCACGCTCTTCAGTGGAATAGCCACGTTTGTAGCGTCTTTATAAATGCTTATGGCTGTTTGTTTCTCGACAGAGAACTGGGGATCTACAGTACCTACCAGAAAGAAGTAATGGGCCGTGTCTTAGTGGCAGTTCCTCCTGTTTGTAGGGAAGGAGTTCCACAGGACTGTTCACAAGTAGCATATTTACAGGCGCTCTTGTTCACTGCACATGCGTTGCATTTGGAACTCTGTAAAATTAAGTAAAATAAAATTATGCAGGAGAATATGTTGAAGAAAAGTGACGTGTGAGTGGTAAATGATAACCTGATAGCAGCCATGTCTTGCGTAATAATGATTTTGAGTAATGGATTTTTTATGAGAAAAAACTCAGGAAGTAGTGCGGATGATTTTGATAGAAATGAAAACGGACTAGGATATCCTAAAAATATCAATTATAAAGTTTCTTCGTTTTGCTAGTAGCCTATTAATAATAATAATAATAATAATAATAATAATAATAATAATACTTATAATAATATAAATGATTCCATCTTTTTGATATAGAGCAGTGGTCGTCAGCACTCGCTGAAATGGGTAAAGGGTAAGCAGTGTCTCGTAATATGCCCCGTTGTGCAGCAGGAAGGAGAGAGCATACTCGCCAGCAGCCACGGATGCACCATAGTGCAGTCTTTTATCCACGGGTAAGAGACGCTAGCCCGAGGGTGCATTATGCTGATGACCGCTGATATAGAGTATCAGAATCGTAGGTCTCTCCTCTGATTCAAGTTCTGGCTGATATGTGCATCTATTATTAGGCAGTACATCTCACTTGACGATAAGTATCAGAGGAAGAAGAATTGTTTGTATGCAGTCATATGGATTTCCTCAAATTCCATGTACATGTTTTTCTTCTTCTTTTGTTGCAAAATTAAATGTAGGCCTACACCGTTCAAGCAATAAAATAATACATTCTCTTCAATCGCTTCCATATTCTCCATCTAAAAGGAGGCAAATAACAATTTCATAGCACAACCCCATATATGAAACAAAATATAACACGACACAATATATCTAAAAAGCAGAGAACACGACACACTCGTAGCATGATCACAGCACAGTCACGCGTATCACTAGGTGACGTTACTCGTTCCATCTCACAAGGGAAGGGTTTCGGCTCGAACAGGAATTTCGTATCCAAAATTTGTATACAGGCCCAGCTTTACATCTCTGTAAAGCTCCCAAAAGCATTCGTTTGTGTAATGTGTGGTTTGTCTGTTAGAGCACTGTACAAGTTGAGTGGTGGGGAGAGCACTGCACAAGTTAAGGGGATGGGACACCTTACCCGTAAGCCTAGCCTAGCCTAGAAGCTAGTGCGAGTGGTAAAATGTCTAAAGCCCATTTAAGAACATTTTTCTCCAACGTTCTGTCTGAAAATATTGCAGCTAATAAAAAGTACCGTAGTTTCTCCTAACTATGGTCCACATTTGTCACATTTTTCTTTGTATATTCAATACTATTCATCCAGATTAAGTGAAATTTTGGCTTCGGACTCTTGTAAGTGTATATTAAATAAATATTGGCATATGTGTTTGAAATTATTTAATTACAAATGTTGAAAAAATAATAAGCATTGGTACATAGTTGTATTCTGAGTTGCCCAACTATGGTCCACTCATATATTCATGCTTGAAAGCATGCATGGACTATAGCTGGATCTGTAATTATTCGTAAATCAATAAATTGAGTTTCTAATTTAAGGATAGAAACATAATCTAGCACAGAAATAATAAAAATAAATGAAAAGTTCATGGATTCTTTTTATTAGTACACATTGCATAAACACACAATAAACAAGTGAAATCTGAAAGTCATTTTCCTGCAATAATGAACAACTACACTTACCGGCAAAAATACCGGGCCACCTAAAGTTTCTCAATTATTTTATGAGGTGAGAATCAGAAAACCCATTATGAAAAGAAGAAAACATTGCTTCCCAGAAAAAAAAACTCTTCTTTTAATATCACTTGCGCTATTAGTTTCAACGCCAAAAAAGGGATATAATTAAAAGGTGTAAAAACTTACAAATTGTTTCAATTTTCTTGCAAATGGTCAACTGATTTTGTGGCCACCTAGAAGTTACTAATAGCGGATATTGCTTCCCCTCAGTAATTGCCGCTTCGTACTATACATGCAACAACAGCTCCATTGCTCTTCACTTCCAAATCTTTCCCTGGCCACAATTCCTCCTCATAAGTAACTACCACATAACTATGTACCTTTAGCATTATTTTAACAGATTTCGTCTTCTTTTCCACATCTGACTCACTGCCTGTAAATATGGAGAGTACACCGGAAACATAATAATCTGTATCCAATTCAATTTCATCGCTCTCATAGTCACTTACAGGGACGGTTGTGATCCTTCTACCCTGAAGTTTTCGTTTTACCGGACCATTATTCGTGCTAGTACCATTGATGCTGGAACAGCCTATTTCTTTATTTACTGGACTATAATGTTAAATGGTGTTTTAGAATATACTGAGATACCGTATTTGCAGAAGTAAATAATCAAATTGTTCACATTTCATTAAAGCAAATATTTCAAAATGAAATACAACTGTGGTCGACGAAAAATTGTGGTACATAGTTGGGGACTGACTTCTAGCCTTGAGGTTAAACATTTTTCACGCAGAGTCCTTAACCTCTGCCAGTCTAATTATTACGTGAAAGTAAACACTATATAGCCAGGTTTAATTGTACAAAGAGTCATATATCTATAACGTACAAGGTCTACAGAGGAGAGCTTAATAAAACAGACAAACACAAACTGAATGGTTTCGTGTCTTCACACATTCAATAGAACGATGCACACTGACCTTGTTAAGCATCCATATCATTGCCACGTGTAATGGTAGATAGAAGCATCTATGGGGAACATAATTCCATCACAGTGGCGCCTTAAATGGCAAAGACCGAACTCTTGGGGGACTAAGTAGTACATAATGCGTTTTGGACCATAGTTGGGTGCCTGGACCATAGTTATGGGGAATTACGGTATATACTGTTATGCGAGTCATTGAGAGCGCACAAGTACGCAACCTTAATAAATTAATCATTCCAAAGCTAGGATGTGGAATGCATGATCATTCCACCTAAAAAAACTAAATATATCCAGCCTCTGAATATCTATTTCCTTAGACAATACAAAATATATACTCGGAGGATAACACATTACATAAGGACTCTTGCTGAGAATCCAGAACTCAACTTGGGAAATCGAGTGTTTATAATGAAAATGCACTCTGTTGTTCATAACCAGTTGTCTGCTCCAGTGTACCGCCCTATGCTTCAGTATTCCTGGCAGTCAGCTGGCTACGTGAATCCTGAACAAGTCTCGGACTTCAAAAATGTAATTCAGGTGGCATTTGATTTTTCAACACTGGAGTGTGGTTCAGAAGATTGTTCAGGTGTTGCTTCTGCGTGTTGTGATTATTACTCTGCTCCATGCTGTTTCATGCATTTTATAGAGAATCCTCATGTACATTTTTAAAGAAGTGTATTGACCAATACCAACCAAACGGAGAGTTACACAAATGAATGCTTTTAGGGTCTTCATCAACATTGTGAGGTAAGCCTCTGTACAAATTTTTAACCAAAAATTCCTGTTCGAGCCGAAACCCTTCCCTTGTCAGAGTCACTTTGGATAAATTGATCCTTCGTCTATAGATCGTCTTTTACATAATTGGAATATGAAGTTTAGAAATTAGGCGTGAAAAAACTGGCCTGAAAATGTGCTGGTCGACTTTATGGAATGTCACTCTTGTACTGGACTGAACTTACAGATGTATTCACCCAAAAAAAAAGTTTTTTTTTTTATGACTGAGCTATAGGCTTATATACATATAGATTTTACTATTGTTGAGTATTTGATGACAGGTATATAGTTTGTAACCATAAGTAATTTTGTTTTTATTTTTTCTTTACTATCGCTAACCAACTCTATAATAGGTATTTTATTTGTAACTACGCCAATTCTGTGCATTATCTCATTAATATTGCTTAAAATTATGTATAAGATCACAAATTAATGTAATAATCTTGCAATTTCTCTACACCTTCGATTATAATTTCTAATTTTATTTCATTTTGTTTTAACTGAAAGTAATTATTGCATAACGTATTTAGTATTGTTTACTGTCTCTTAATTAGTGTATTTATATTGTAACTATGATTCACACCTACTATTAATTCTTTAAAATTGTGTATTATCACTACATAATGTATTTCACATGTAACAAACTACAACCCTAATATACCAAAGGTAAAATAGGGTTTCAATATTTGGATAACAATAATAATAATAATAATAATAATAATAATAATAATAATAGGCTTATACATGTGTCAAGTGCGAAGTGACTTTTCGAATGCCATGTATTATTATGACATGGCAAAGACTACAGTTTGATGTTTCCCTTTGTCACTTTTTTGTTATGCAGGGTGATTCAAGAGGATTGACCGTCAATTACTGAGCTTATTTCTGAAGACATTCTGAGCAAGAAAAGTCAAATAAACATATGTCCTAATCTCAATATTTTCAAAGTTACACTAATTTGAAATTGTTTGTAGAATACCTTTTTTTTTAGTTTTAAGGGAAAAAAGAATATTGCAAATAGAGAAAGAACTATTCAGAAGTATCATTTCTTTAATTGGCTAGTATTCTAAAGCTAAAAATGTGTTGTCAGTTGGTTTTTTTTTTTTTTACAGATTTTGTTTTTCAATTTTTAACTAAAAATGACATCATTCTTACGCACTTGTCACAAAAAATTGTTTACAAATTATACATCTTTAGGAACTTGATTCTTTATAGTTTAATTATGCATCCTAATGTACAGTCTTGAAGAATTTACAAGAGTGGCGTGATTTGTAACAATTGTTGTGATAAATGCGTAAGAAAATGTAATTTTGTAGTTAAAAATCGAAGAAAAACTTCTGTATGAAGCAACTATGGAATTCATAACATATTTTTAGCTTCAGAATACTAGCTAATTAAAGAAATGATGCTCCTGAATAGTTCATTCTTTATCTGTAATATTCTTTTACACTTAAAACTAAAAATAAAGATATTTTACAAACAATTTCAAATTAGTATTACTTTGAAAATATTGAGATTAGGATAAATGTTTATATGACATTTTTTGCTCAGAATGTCTTCAGAAATAAGCTCCGTAAGGGACGGTAAATCCTCGTGAATCACACTGTATAGTTCTGCCATAATGATAAAAACATAATAGTTTCGTTAGTTTTCGTTTGTAGCCTTTTTTGTTCTATAAATTTTGGTATTATATAACAAAGATAATTTTGATTGTTTTTACTTTTATTTCATTCTGTAAATTTATTCAAAGCCGTAACGAAATAAAAGGATTTTTAGCAAAATAGGAAATCTCAGTTACACATTCAGCCTGGTGTTCTATGAATGGAAGTGAGATGTTGGAGTGAATCCTTTTTCTCTACATTTCATACAGCGGACTTAAGTCTATTCGGTTCACGTCGTAGAAATATCCAGAACAGTTAGATCGAATATCTTGCGACGGGAGATACATTGCATAAAGAGGGGAGGAAAGCAATACATACATAATTTTTATCGGAAATCCTAAAAGGATAAAAGCCATTGGAGAGAGCGGTTGAATGTAGGAGAATAATATTAAGATGGCTTACGGATTGCGTGTGTGAAAATGCATTACATTACGCAGATGATCTCTGGGGATGCATAAACTCAGGAGTTATTGAACTGTACAGACCACCCTGCGTCATTTTACGTACAATGTATGATTCCTATAGGAATCACAAAATATATGCCTATAGGCTACTACTGTAAAGACATGTGTCCGTTCAATATTCAGCCGTTACAGTGTTGCTAAGCGGTAATGCCAGCGTAAAATATTTTGTGCGAGATCGTGCGTATTTGCTTGGTTTCCGTACAAAACCAACCCGCGGTAAGTTTAAAATTCCACATTCAGTATTCCCAACCGAACACACATAACAATTTCCCTCTTCTTACCGCTTAAGTGACATATTGATTTTACTGTTTTAGGCTTTTAACATACTATTTTTAGAGACGTTCAATATAGTAATAATTATAAATTGGAAACTTACCACTGCAATTTCACCTAAATTGCACTGTTAATTATTGTTTTTAAATATTTGAAAAATTAAGTAAACTCTACAACTCCACTAAAGTTACTGCATTCGTGACGCAAGTAACATTAAGGAAGCCGTGAAAAAATCATCAAGATTCCAGATTCATCATAGACTGGGGGAAAAAAAAGAAAGACGTATATCACGGCCTGCTGGAGTATAGTAAACACAGAAAACATTTTAAAGGAACAATGTTGAAGTTAGATATTTTTGTTTTGCAAATTTGCCGTCATTGAACAGAAACCAAGATGGAGATTTCATTGCAACTAATTAGAAATTCCTCTTTCAGGTATGTAATAAACGATCTTCGCACAAAATATTGTACGATACACGAGCGGTATGTTTTCTTTCAATTCTCGGAAATTAAAAAAGCTCAACTACGTTTCGCTTCTTCAAACTTTTCCTAGAACATGAAAACTTCAACATACCGCTCTTGTAACGCATATTACAATTCTTCGTTCTCTTTACGTCACAGAATGACAAGAAAAACATGACACCTATATTACTGTGAAAGTCAACGAACAATGGAGTTCTAAGCCGTGCACGGAAATTGTTGGAAGATGTGATGGGGAATCCCGCTAGCATCAACTGCGTAAGAAGTGTAGTTCGTTGGATTACGGATATATTGGTCGCGTGTTGAGTTCATTGTGACATTATCTGTGAGAGAATGTTAGTGTTTGCAAATAAAGAAAGAGAAATTACTTTCACTGTAGCAAAGAGCATTTTTATTTTGGAACAGTTAGTGAAAAAGAAAGATTACAAGAAATTGAAGCGACTTTTTAGACGAAAGTATCCGGAAACTTGAGCTCCTTCACAAACGTACTTCTTCGTAAGTGGTCTATGTGATCTGTTGTAACAAAAAAGGACTGTTGTAAACAAAACAAAACAAAAAAACAAATACGGACGAAACGGTTAATGACTTTGGAATTGAGTCCTAAAAAATGTTTGAGAAGTTTATCCCAAGATATCGAGTTACCTTAAAGTTAATATGCGCAATATCATGCTTCATTTACTTACTATTTATTCATTTCGTATATTCCTTTATTTTTTATTAATTTATTACCGATATATACAGAATGAACCGTAAGTAAAGTCATTAATTTCAGGAGGTTATTCTTTGAGATATTTCAAACAAAAAAGTTAATTTATTTTGCTCGTTTTTGTTTTCGTTTCGTGATAATTGTTTTACATGAAGCATTAGATAGCGTTTTTTGGAAAACCCATTGATTCAATTCCCAATAAGCTAAGAAAGCAGTGTATTATGGTAATAAATGGTTGAAAGAATTTTAGTTTTGTCCTTTAAATGTGCAGAAATTTCGTCCGAACAAATGTAATATTGTAAAATTTCTTGGCAGACCGAAAAGTTACATTTTAGTCCCATAGTTCCAAAACGTGTGAAAATTCAGATAATTACACTACTGCACTCTATGATCGCGACAGATGTACATACCGAGCTACCATGTGGGACCCCTTTATAGGAAGGAGACTTCAAGGCAGACCTTGGCGCAGATGGGCAGACTTCTTCAGACAACAGGCAGGTCAACAGTGGTCCAGAGAGGCAAGAGACAGCAGAAAGTGGAAACTACTCGAGAGACATTTGTGCATAGACAGGAAGTCGTGAAAGGCAGTGAGAGAATCATTGTTGAAGAAATTCAAGTTCCTAGACTTAAATATCACGTCTAACGTGAACTAGCTCATCACGTTAAGCAAATAGAGCTTTCCCTTATTTAAGGAGGCCTTTGCGCTTCATCGGACACAATAGGCTATCTTTATCTTTATCTTTATCTACTCTCTGATCAATATACAGTATAACTTACTGCCACAAAATTATGTTTTTTTTTTATATTTTAGTAGGTTATTTTACGACGCTTTATCAACATCTTAGGTTATTTAGCGTCTGAACGATATGAAGGTGATAAAGTCGGTGAAATGAGTCCGGGGTCCAGCACCGAAAGTTACCCAGCATTTGCTCATATTGGGTTGAGGGAAAACCTCGGAATAAACTTCAACCAAGCAACTTGCCTCAACCGGGAATCGAACCCGGGCCACCTGGTTTCGCTAACTTTACTCCACAAGTGTGGACACAAAATGATGTTCCAAAAAAATTCTTCTCCCATTCAATTTAATAGGAGAAATATGGTTGATGTTCCAAATTGTGTCTTATCTTCCGAAAGTCTGTTCCATAATTTTCTCACTCCATACTTCATAGGAGTGTTATTAAGAAGAGGCACATCATTTTTTAAATTGAGCCTCGAGTTATTTGCAAAGGTAACATCATTAAAGAAGGAAAATTAAATGATGTTAACAATCTTCTAACAAAACATTTCGACAATAGATGCGAAAATCAGGTCGGATTATCTTTCTCCATGAACCTCCTCAATACAAATCGTGCTGATGAAGCCCAGAATGTTGAATCAGTTGTTGACTTGTGGTGAACCAGACTCTGAATCAGTTCATGGTGTTTAAGGACATTTGAAAACTTTTTCATTATGAGAGTATTTTCAATTTTTCTAGTAATATGTTTTACTAATCATTGACCTTAACCTACTTCATTAAGAATGTATAACTTCTGATTCGAAGTCTTGTAATACTTACTTACTTGCTTACTTACTTACTTACTTACTTACTTACTTACTTACTTACTTACTGGCTTTTAAGGAACCCGCAGCTTCATTGCCGCCCTCATTTAAGCCCCCATCGGTCCCCATCGGTCCCCATCCTGAGCAAGATTAATCCACTCTCTATCATCATATCCCACCTCCCTCAAATCCATTTTAATATTATCTTCCCATCTACGTCTCGGCCTCCCCAAAGGTCTTTTTCCCTCCTGTCTCCCAACTAACACTCTATAATATGTTCTTATGGATTCGCCCATACGTGCTACATGCCCTGCCCATCTCAAACGTCTGGATTTAATGTTCCTAATTATGTCAGGTGAAGAATACAAAGCGTGCAGTTTTGCGTTGTGTAACTTTCTCCATTCCCCTGTAACTTCATCCCTCTTAGCCCCAAATATTTTCCTAAGAACTTTATTCTCAAACATCCTTAATCTCTGTTCTTCTGTCAAACAACCATACAGAATAACCGAAGTCCAAGTTTTCAAACTATCGATACCAACGAGGAGAGATATATACAGAATAACCTGTTGGGTCAAGAGAATGCATAAGAACTGTTTTATAAATTCATAATTTTTGAAAAATGAAGAGTCATCGATTTTTTCGACATCGCACGCTGATTCCAACTCGGAATAAATGATCAAACATTAAAGAAGAAATCACCTGGACGAATAATTCTATTGCAGATTGTCCTACGGTAAGATTTATTCTTTCTTTGGGGTCATTTGAAGGCGTAAGTTTGTAAACATCGATTAATGGACGAACTGAAGACAGCGATTCGTGAAGAAATCGTGGCAATCACCAGCTATGACTGTGAAAGTGATCGAACATTTGCCTATTGTTACTATGGATAATGTTGTTTTACATAAATAAACTGCATGTATTGAGAATATGTTGATAACAATAAATTTTTGATTTAATTCTTTACAATTTTCTTGCCATGTGAAATCCATCCGTTCTTTCTGACGCACCCTGTATATCTGTTTTATAAATTCTAATTTTCAGATTTTTTGACAGCTGACTAAATGACAAAAGCTTCTCAACCGAATAATAACAGGCATTTCCCATATTTATCCTTCGTTTAATTTCCTCCCGAGTGTCATTTATATTGTTACTGTTGCACCAAGAGATATTATATGAAATTTTCCACCTCTTCGAAGGATAAATCTCCAATTTTTATATTTCCATTTCGTACAATATTCTGGTCACGAGACATAATCATATACTTAGTCTTTTCGGGATTTACTTCCAAACCTATCTCTTTACTTGCTTCAAGTAAAATTTCCGCGTTTACCTTAATTGTTTGTGGATATTTTCCTAACATATTCACGTCATCCGCATAGACAAGAAGCTGATGTACCCGTTCAATTCCAAACCCTGTGTGTTATCCTGAACTTTCCTAATGGCATATTCTAGAGCAAAGTTAAAAAGTAAAGACGATAGTACATCTCCTTGCTTTCTCCCGCAGTGAATTGGAAAAGCATCAGATAGAAACTGGCCTGTACGGACTCTGCTGTAAGTTTGAAGTCTTGTAATACAAAATTTAATTTACATTGACTCTCTAATTATGAAAGTATTTTGAGTTTTTTTTTTACTAATCATTGATATTAAACTACTTCTTTAACAGTGTATAACTTTTGATTTGAAGTTTTTTTTTTTCCGTTGTTGGTAACTCTATAGCATCTATTAGATGCTTTATGGTTGTTCTAACAGATGGAGTTACTTGTCAACAATGTGACGCTGAAACGTGTGTTCAGGTTACTAACCAGCGACAGTCCTGATGTATTTTTATTTGTGATGATTGGTTAATTAATATTAACCCGGCACACTCACAATCACATTCACATTCATACAAATTTCCAGACTCAGGACACTCAGGGGATTAGGCCTACTCTTCTTCAAGAAAAATTCACCGAGAGCCGAGCTCGGGAATCGAACCCGGGACCTCCTGATCTGGAAGCCAGCATGTTGACCAACAGACCACGGAGGCAGTCAATTTGAATTCTTGTAATACAAAATTTAATTTACATTGAAGATTTTCGTGTTTTTCCAAATCATGCTTTATCCAAATATGTCGTTTCCAGAACTTGTCTTCTCCTAGATATAGTTCCAAAACTTGCCTCCTACAATTTTAACATTTAAATAAAAACCTCATTGCACAAAGTAACCGGCTGAGCTTCTGTTCCTGGCCTATATAGGCCTACTATAAAATATTTATTTTAAAGGATGAAAAATATTTTATTTTAATGTAAAAAGTGGGAAGAATGTTTCTCTTGATTTGTCAAAAAAAAAACATACGAAGTGGATAAGACATCTTTTGGAACCACAGGACTCATTCGTTTGTATCAAATGTTTGTGTATTTCAATAATTTATTATCATAATACACTGCTCTCTTAAATTGACTGAGCACATTGGGAATTCAATCAGTGGCATCATGATAAAGAAATTAACTAATAGGGTCTACTGAATTCATAAGACGTATAATGAGGAAGTGTATGTCACCTCCATGACACTGATTTTGATTTTTTCCAGGATTTTTAAGGAAAAGTAGACGTCACGATACTTTCCGGGAACTCTGTTTATTCTTGCATACGGTTTCTAGGGTGACGCTCGTGCGACTAAATCGACGGTGTCTATCGTCACAGAGAAGGAAGGTCAGGTATATTAAATCAATAACTTCCAAAACTGCACTTCAAACGAAAGCCAACTGCAACCCATCGAACCTGCGCAATATGTGCCGATAACAAAGCCAACTTCAGACGATACGAACGGCCTAATTAACTGACAACCTGCCTGATCATCTGGATGACAGAGCAGCCAATCAACTGAACAGAGAAAACAGGTCGGCAAACAATTGTCTGTGAATTGAATCAACTGAAAGGCCACCCTGATCTCTGTTGCCAATGTTAAAAGTAGCCTATTCAAATTATATTTACGTTTATTACGTATTCATCTATTTGTTTACTGTATTATACATATTTGTGCTTTTCTGCATAAAGTACATCTTCAATACCATTTATTCAATTCAGCATCTCCCTTTTGCTTTGAATAGCTGGGAAACTTGACCTAGTTATGTAGAAAAAAAAATAAAATTGTACAAGGTGTAGCAAAAGTGCGGAAAAGCTCTGGGGAATTGATAAAGAATCTAAAACAAGCAAAAAATTTCACATAAACGTAGGTCAATTTCGCTGAATTTTTTTAGTTACAGTCATGTGGACAACCGTGAATATGTTAGGAGAAAATCGACAGACGATTAGGAAAAATACGGGAATTTTACTCGAAGCAAGTAAAGAAATAGGATTGGAAGTAAATCCAGAAAAGACAGAGTATATGATTATGTCTCGTGACGAGAATATTGTACGAAATGGAAATATAAAAATTGGAAATTTATCCTTTGAAGAGGTGGAAAAATTCAAATACCTGGAAGCAACAGTAACAAATATAAATGATACTCGGGAGGAAATTAAACACAGAATAAATATGGGAAATGCCTGTTATTATTCGGTTGAGAAACTTTTATCATCCAGTCTCTTGTCAAAAAATTTGAAAGTTAGAATTTATAAAACAGTTATATTACCGGTTGTTCTTTATGGTTATGAAACTTGGACTCTCACTTTGAGAGAGGAACATAGGTTAAGGGTGTTTGAGAATAAGGTGTTTAGAAAAATATTTGGGGCTAAGAGGGATGAAGTTACAGGAGAATGGAGAAAGTTACACAACGCAGAACTGCACGCATTGTATTCTTCACCTGACATAATTAGGAATATTAAGTCCAGACGTTTGAGATGGGCAGGGCATGTAGCAGGTATGGACGAATCCAGAAATGCATATAGAGTGTTAGTTGGGAGGCCTGAGGGAAAAAGACCTTTGGGGAGGCCGAGACTTAGATGGGAGGATAATATAAAATGGATTTGAGGGATGTGGGATATGATGATAGAGACTGGATTAATCTTGCTCAAGATAGGGACCAATGGCGGGCTTATGTGAGGGCGGCAGTGAACCTCCGGGTTCCTTAAAAGCCATTTCTAAGTAAGTAAGTCATGTGGACAACAAATCATTGCTCTAGGCCTGTCTAGACGACCACTCACAGAATAAAAACGTAAATTATCTATCAAATAAACTTAGGTTCATTAGTAACTCCAACAAATCAGCGCTTTGACATTAAGAAAACATCATGTACAAACGTTTGGACAATACAACATGAGCCTTGAACTTGAAAAACAAAAGTTTCGAAACAAAATTATCCTTGGTAAATCGTACTGACTGAAATAACACAGACGCACATTATGAAATTACCATGAATTATTTATTATTTATCAAGTGTTTAATTCAATTCAATTCAATTCAATTCAATTCAGTTTATTTGGCCGTTAGATATACAGTTTTAGGCTTCGTCAGAATACATTGAAAAACATATAAATACATTAAAAAAAAAAAACTAATAAAAGAAACAGTAAAATTTAAGTAATACAATGAAAACATGAAATAATTTGATACTCTTAAATTAAGGAAAACTAATTAAATTGCAATTAAACTTATTTATTAAAATACAATTTCATACAAATTTGTGTTGAAAAACTCAGCAACAGAATAAAAAAGATTATTTAATAACCAATTGTAAAATATAGTTTTGAAGCTATTGATTGGTAATTTATAATATTGACTTGGGAGCTTATTATATAATTTCATCCCCATAATTAAAAAGTTTGTGTTGCTCTTGTGTAATCCACAATATGGAATATTAATTTGTTCTCTATTTATAATTTCATGATCATGTATATTGGCCACTAATGAGTAATTGTCGATATTTTGTCGAGTGTAAAGTACTAGATCATATATATACAAATTTATGATTGTTAAAATATGTGATTGTCTGAAAAGTGGCCGACAATGTTCCAGATAGTTTGCTTTACATAAAATTCTAATGGCTTTCTTTTGTAAAATCAAGACGCTTCCAATTTTGGTTCCATTTCCTCAGAAAATTAGGGCATATCGGATTATGGACTGAAAGAAAGAAAAGTAGGCACATCTTAAATAATTTTGAGGAACGCAAGTCGTTAATTTCTTTAATAAATATAAAACTCTTGATAGCTTTGTGCATATGTATTCGATGTGCTTATCCCATGTTAAACTGGAGTCTATAAAAAGTCGTAGAAATGTTGTGTAGTTGAGTCTGCTGTCCTTATTTATTAGATAATTTAGGCTGAAAGTTATGTTGATAGTTTTTTCTTGATTAAGCAAGAAACCATGAGATTCAAACCATAAAGCCATCTGGGGTTAGGTACAGCTTACAGCAATAAATTTTTAGAAATATTCAACATTTTTTTCCTCCATTACTGTATCTTGTACAATAATGAAAATTGGTATGTGTAAAACATTGTCCATGTGCCATATGAAAAAAAAAAAATGTTTTTACGATTTAAAAAAATTATATATTTTTTTCAAAATTCATAATGCTGGTAGTTCACTGTGCAGTGATGAAGCGTTTCCCTCATAACTCATAAACTTGTTAACTTTTTCATGTTCTCTCTCTTTTATTTTATTGCTGAAACTCATGTTTACAATATCATGCTCTTTATATTACATTCCTTAATAAATAATATATTTTTTTAATTTTCTGTTAGAATAAAATACTGATATTTGACCATTTTTTAAATGAATTTATTTTTATCAGATGATCTATCACAGATAGAGAAGTGAAATTGCATCATATTGTAGATATGACATGCATAAATACACACAAAACATTTCATCACAGAATGTTGAATAGTTTTTGAGTTATGTGGGAAACGCATCATCACTACAAAGTGAAATGAATTAAAAAAAAAAAGTAAATATTTTTTTTTAATCGTAAAAATATTTTTTCTTATAGCAGAAGGACAGCGTTTTACACATACTAATTTTCATTATTGTACAAGATACAGTAATGGAAGAAAAAATGTTGAATATTTCCAAAATTCTATTGTTGTAAGCTGTACCTAACCCCTTAAAATACAAAAATTTGCAAAATTCTTAACAGAGAAATCCTTTATAATTATCTTGAAGCCCAAATCATATATAACAGATTGATCATTCTAATAATAATAATAATAATAATAATAATAATAATAATAATAATAATAATAATAATAATAATAATTATTATTATTTATTTATTTATTTATTTAATCTGACAGAGCTAAGGTCAGTAGGCCTTCTCTTCGCCCAGCCAGACTCTAATTCTAATTGAATACAATTGGTTACATAGTTATTACATGAATATCTTGACCATAAAACAACATGAAAGTGAATAATGAAAGTTGGATAAGTAATGTTAGTGTGACAATAATAAACATTGGTAAAAAATAATAATAATAATAATAATAATAATAATAATAAGTAGTAGTAGTAGTAGTAGTAGTAGTAGTAGTAGTAGTAGTAGTAGTAGTAGTAGTAGTAGTAGTAGTAGTATAATGAGATAATTTATATATTTATCTGTGATACATAACCATTAAACATTAAACTCTATGGGCTTTGAAGGCAACAACTTTTATCAATTTTACTATGCTGCCATCTAGCGACAATAGAAGAAGTTACGTTACTCCTATTTGAATTACATGGAGCAACTGTACTTCCAGCTAGCGGTGGTTACTAATCGATAGTAGCGATCCTTGAGTTTGTTCTCTTCTACATGTTACCGTTTTTAACATGGGGATGGCCAATCTGTTATATAATATGTGATCAGGGCTGGATGCCAATGGTCTCTAGGATGTCAGACATGTCAACTCTCCGCTCCGCTATAAGTCGTAATTTTTCTCCTTCTACCGAGTTATCAGAAGATTTGAATGTTGAGGCGAGTGATAGGGAAATTAGTGTTAAATTCTGGTCTCCCCACTGTTCGCATAAGTTTTAAGACGGCACCGGATGAAACGGAACATTGTATGAAACGGACATTGAACTAAATTTACCTATTCTATCGCAAGAAATGCCGAAGACAATTTACTTTCCGCATTTTCCAGACTGCGTAATGAAAAGAAACATTCACTTACATTTATTAAATTCCAACAATGCAGGTATTCCTTTATGGAAGACTTTTTGATGAGAATTTTAATTTACATCTAATAAAGAAACTATTTACTAGAGTTCCATGGATGGTTTTAATATAAAACACATTTTAATGAGGAATTTAATTTACTGTAAGTAAAATAGAGAAAAACTATTTCTCGCTTTACAAAGTTGTTTTAAAAACGTTAATTTAACTTTAATTTCGTTCGTCGGCGCACGCCATATTAAACTTTAGACAGTTTGATGACATGCTTTAAAGCAGGGAGATTATTAAAAACAAAATAATAACGAAAAAAAAAATAATAGGGCTGCATTCATGCTTACCAACTGCTTTTAGAACAGTTGCCGATCGCCACAGTAATGAAAACATACAGGACGGACATGTTTCAGGATTTTACATTCTGCTGTCAAGTTTTACATCCTTCTCGTTTCCTGTTAGCATGTGCGGACGTATACATGAGTGCTACACAATAACCACGCTATAGAAAATGAAGGCTAGCAACACAGCTTGTTTAAAACGGCCAAACGTTTTACAATACCAGTACTAATCTAAAATTAACTCGGTATTGTCTTTCCTTAATATGTCTCTCATTGTAAAATTGTCCATTGTTACTCTAACGATGCATTCTTCAACTTCATGTAGGTAATACAGAGACATCATTTTATTTTTACTAACATTTTTAATACTAACCTGGCTTTACCTTTGGATTAACGGTTGAGAACCAGAAACACCGTTTGCTACCCCTTCCACGACTGGAGTTCGATGTTACTGGCGTAAAATACAAACAAATCACTTTACTAGATATAGGAGGGAAAACAAGTATTTCATCCATTGACGTGAACAAGAAAATATCGCAATTTTGAGTTTGATAATTTTCATTACTTTTTGTTTAATCAAAATACAGTACAGTATTAACAATAAGTGTTTTTAACTCACGAACTGAGTTATCCATGCGAACGTATTCATTATGTAGTGTATATTATACTGTCTACAGCACATTAGCGTACAATATAGGTAATGAAGTTAAATTGAAAAATAATCATAATATGGATATTTAAACACATTTTTCAAAATTGTGGCCGTTCATTTCGATACAGGCTTCAGTTCTTTTGTGCATATTATTGCACTATTGACTATTGCTTCTAATTTCAATTACCAGTTTCGTCCTTCGTACTAGTAATTCATGTTGAAATAATTCTGTACCCACTCTATGAAAGAGTACCTTACGTACTGTAAATTCAATCTTCACTTCTGCCCGACCCGCACAGATAAAATTACTGAGACATGATATCTATTGTCCGTCCAAGTGGTTATGTGGCAGGATCGTAGACAGAAGGGAAATCACGTGACAATTATTTAACAAGGCCCTTTTATTTAAGTTTTTTTAAACAGTTGTATAATATTACGTAGACGTCTAATTCCTAACAGAAATTAATATTTTCAGAAAAGAGCTAAGACAGCCCAGCCACTAGCCTTTACAGAGGGGCGAGCAGAAGCAGGTGGGGGAAATCGGGATGCGACATAGGCAAACTGACGACAGTACCTGTGCGAAAATATGATTTAATATTGAAAGCTCTTTCGTCACTGGAAAACGCGAACATATTTCTGAAACGTACTATACTCACTAACTCAGTACTGTTTACTATAAGCAGCCTTGGTTCTGTGTGAAGGACAGTTGAAACTTCGTTAGTAGAAGGGGTGGGAGTGAAGTACATTCAAAAACTCATGTACAATAAAAATTGAAGTAAAAATAAAATGATGCCCCTGTATTTGTGTAATCAACACAGTAATGGAAGACCTAACATTCTAAATGTGCCAATTTTTTCAAATTTCATTTTATTCAATCTGAGGAACATCCATATGAGAATATCATATTAAATTGTCTTTGTCGCAGCTCAACTGTAAGTGACTCATTCATGCGCCAAAAGACGGTGTTGTAGTAGAGTCGTGCACAACCGGTTACGAAAGATAGAAATGACATATTGCTACTGAACGCCTGGAGCTATAGACAGTATGCGAAGCTCTTCCGTCTCGCGGAGTAGTCCAATGTTCGGTTTAACGAATGTCCGAATCTCACTCGGTTGGACGGCTCTGAATCACGAAAGATAGATAATATTGAGCCATCCAGGAGCTCCAAGAATCGATGCAAGAACGGGATTATCATCGTGTACCTTCTTTCAATTGATATTTTCTCCTCTCTCCCCATTGATTGATTGATTGATTGATTGATTGATTGATTGACTGATTAACTGACTTACTGACTGACTGATTCATTCATTCATCTAGGTATTGCAACAGCACGCATCATGAAGCTACAATCATTAGAGCTTGTGAGTGCTTTTATTTTTGTTAATAACCTTTTAACTCTTTAAAAATGATTTATTAGTGAAATAATAATACATCCACTTAGAATAATTAAAAGACATAGACTATAAAACAACTACTCTTTCAGAGGTAGCCGGTGCATTTTGAGTTTAAAGTATGAACGTTACAATAGTAAGTGTGTACTTATTTGCTCTTCTATTTTTGTAAGTAATTGTAATTTATTTTATTTTTTTATTTGTTTACATGTCAGATTTCATCTATGCATCACACTTATTTCCTTTGTTGTTATCGGTGTCCATTAGTTGATTTATACATTAGTTATGAAGGTAAATGTACCAAAGTGACCAATCAATTATAATCCTATTTCAAGCTAACATTTTTTTTTAATTAGTAGAATAAGGTGCTTAGGAAAATATTTGGGGCTAAGCGGGATGAAGTTACAGGAGAATGGAGAAAGTTACACAACACAGAACTGCACGCATTGTATTCTTCACCTGACATAATTAGGAACATAAAATCCAGACGTTTGAGATGGGCAGGGCGTGTAGCACGTATGGGCGAATCCAGAAATGTATATAGAGTGTTAGTTGGGAGACCGGAGGGAAAAAGACCTTTAGGGAGGCCGAGACGTATATGGGAGGATAATATTAAAATGGATTTGAGGGAGGTGGGGTATGATGATAGAGACTGGATTAATCTTGCACAGGATAGGGACCGATGGCGGGCTTATGTGAGGGCGGCAATGAACCTTCGGGTTCCTTAAAAGCCATTTGTAAGTAAGTAAAAGTAAATTTCATTCAATTGTTACTCCATTTGTGTAGCTAGAAAATGTCATCATAGTTCCTGTATGATGAAATGCGCTTGGTGTTCTGTCCTATATATCTGTGGTTCTGTCTAGCCAGCAAGACTTTAGGCGCAACCGTTTGAAGACCGGATATTTGGTCGAATGTTGAACCTCGCGGCTGTTCTGCGACCGGTTATATATAAATTGGTTCTAAGCGCTGTTCTGCAGCATTCTGTGTTGTAAGTATCTCAACATGTGTGTTTTCATCAATATCTCAGAAAGTTATTTTTGGCACGTAGCACATTTATTGTGCTAGGTCCTCAATTGCTTTACGATCCTATTATTGCATCATATAGGCCTATTTACAATCTTCCTTTCTTCGTATGCAAACAATATGAATTGTGTTCCTAAATTATTACTCCGATTTTAATATGGTTTACTTTGGAAAGCATGTAAATGACTCCGATGTTTAAAATCATGGATGAAGCAGTATTAACTATAATTATAGGTGAGTCTTCATAGTTTTTGTTATTTATGTTTGTCTCAAAAATACCGGAGAAATGGACATAATAAATTGAGTCGTTCAGACCAGAAGTGGTGTAAATCAAAATTGGATAATGAGATATAAAGTAAAAATTCTATAAAATACAGCGCAAAGTACCAATTAGTATGTCCTTCATGCTGTCCACTTACTACTAATATTTTAAATAAATTGAATATTAATTGCTACTTTGCGCCGTATTTTACAGAATGTTTACTTTAACCCTCATTACCCATTTTTGACTTACACCACTTTTGCTCTCAACGGCTCAATTATAAGCCTCGTCTGTACTAATAATAAATTTTATTTTTATTTTTTTTGGGTTATTTTACGATGCTGTATCAACATCTAGGTTATTTAGCATCTGAATGAAATGAAGGTGATAATGCCGGTGAAATGAGTCCGGGGTCCAGCACCGAAAGTTACCCAGCATTTGCTCGTATTGAGTTGAGGGAAAACCCCAGAAAAAACCTCAACCAGGTAACTTTCCCCGACCGGGATTCGAATCCGGGCCACCTGGTTTCGCGGCCAGACGCGCTGACCGTTACTCCACAGGTGTGGACACTAATAATAAATGTGTAGCCGAAATTTTTCTGGTAATTTTCGATTTTCCAAAATAACTGGTCCTAACATATATAATTAACCACCCTGAAACCGAAAATCGCTTTTTTGAAATTTTTGTTTTTATGTCTGTCTGTCTGTCTGTCTGTCTGTCTGTATGTTTGTTACCTTTTCACGCGATAATGGCTGAACGGATTTCGATGAAAATTGGAATATAAATTAAGTTCGTTGTAACTTAGATTTTAGGCTATATGGCATTCAAAATACATTATTTAAAAGAGGGTGTTATATGGGGGCCTGAATTAAATAAATCGAAATATCTCGCTTATTATTGATTTTTGTGAAAATTGTTACATGACAAACGTTTCTTTAAAAATAATTTGCGATAGGTTTTATTCCTTGAAAAATTTTGATAGGACAGATATTTAATGAGATAAATGAGTTTTAAAATTAAAATAACTGCCATCTAAAGCCATGTAATGAATTAAAAAACAAATGACTTCGTCTATAAGGGGCCTTGGACAGCAACAATCGAAAGCTATGAAAGATAGCCGACAGAGAATGTTTCTGTGTTTGTATGAAGTAATATCGGAAGCTAAATTAACAGATTTGTATAATTAATTATTATTTCACCATTGGAAAGTGTAGTTTCTCTAGATGGACATAATGCTATAATGTTATTACAGTAACTTTTGATATAATATAATATAATATAATATAATAATATAATATAATATATAATATAATATAATAAATATGATATAATTTAAGTTATTTGAAGGGTTCAGAACCATAGTGGGCTAAGCGCCATTTACTGAATACATAAAAACAAGGGTTAAAATTAAGTTATTACCGTAATTCAATGGAAACATATAGCAAGTAATATAAAGTATACACATTAAATCTAAATGATGTCAATGTTCATTAAGCTATGGTTGCATGTAATAAAAATTAAGAAACATGTTAAAGGAATTGTCATTGCACCAAATGAGTATCTCTGGACCAAAATGATCGCATTTTAATTATTTGGATGCAATTTAAATTAAGTAACATATTAAACGATTTATCCTTCTATCAAACACGAATGTTCCCTGGATCAAATATCCTATTTTAATTATTTAATTACTTTATATTTATTTCTAACGGGTGCAGCGGAGCGCACGGGTACGGCTAGTAATAAATATGTTAGTAAGTAATTAAAATAGTTGTTTTATAATATAACGATACAATATACACAGACATACAACATTTAATACTTATGCTTATCACCGAACACAAGTTAAATTTATCAGTAAATATGTATTACAGTATATTAAAATATTTTTTCAACTCGATCAAAAATCGATAGAGTTAATCGATTAAATATTTTGATCGATCAACAGCACTAATACAAATAATAACATACTTGGTCATTCAATGGAGAGACAAAATCAATTATAAAGGAATACCCCACATATTTTACAAAACTTTATTCACATAGGAAACTACTACAGTATACGTTATACAAATTTTGAAAATCATTGGGTCCATGCTTGGATTACAAAAAATTGTGTCCGCAGTTCTAAGCTAATTGGGAATCACCGGTTTAGACAAAATATTTATCACCGAAGTGTAGATATTTTGTGAACGCGTAGGGTGGTAGAACGCCTGCTTTTTATTTCCCACACAAGCCAAGGGCCAAAGACTTCCGTTATTGTTAAATATGAGGGTAGAAGTTCGCCGGAGATGGAATGAAGTATCTGGACGTTAGAACATGGCCTGCAACCCGCCGTCTATCTATCTTGCAGCTTGTTAAATTGGTTCAATGTCGATTTCTGACTGGAATCTCATTGCCGGAGCTCTTCCGGTGCTTCATCAAGCAGTCCGTCTCAAAGATATTTATAACACCGTCTGTAAAATTGGAATGCTAGCCACGTAGGCAGACCACGAGTTCGATTCCAGTTGCTGTCATTGCGAAAGTGAAGAATTCACAGGTTTAGAGTTTAAGTCTTTGTTACGAAGGAGATTCCGTTTAATTGCTTGGAAGAGGAACTGCTTCTGTTTCTTTATAAGTTATATAAAGGGTGATTTATAAGGAAAGGTAAAAGATTTAGGATGTGAATTCTGAAGTCATTCTGATGGCGAAGTGCATCAACATTGATTAAAAACGCAGTAATCATAATTACGGTTAAACATTAGCCGTGGTTAAAATGTAATTTATGCGCACCATTCATAATCACCTATTACTAAAACATGGCTGGCTGACACCTCATTTAACCAGAGTAAAGTCTATGATGGTACATTGTTTCTACAAAATGACTAAAGGAAAGCATCAATACCGCTGCAAAGATAATAGTCAACGTCTAAAAACGACTGTGCTCACTATGTTCTACATCGAAATGAACGTATCCTACATTTTCGCGTTGCATTTGTTTGCCTTTGGGCGTTGCTATATTTTTGTGAGTTCCATTTCTTTATTTTTCAGTACTGTTAGGTTAAAATCGTACAAAATGGAAAATTGAATGCAAAAATGATTATATCCCAATGTTAGGTTGAAGTATCGATAGACTTAATTACTAGATTTAAATGTATTATATAAAAAGATGGAATATCCATAAAGGAAAAGGATGCAGAAGATTAGTAGGATGTGTGTACGATCTTGGACTCCATTTACACCAGGGAATTGTGCATTATCCAAGATCCATCCATAACCTCTCTTTGTTCAGCCAGTGACATAGAGAAAGAGATACCGGTATTCGAGTATTCCCTCTTAAAATACAGAAAATAACAATTACATAGAATCGTAATATAAGCAGCCGATCCGTAGGAGAAATATGATTGTTCTTGTGTTATTTCAAGTGATCCATTTGTAGATTTTGATAAACGAAATCCCTCCTGAAATTTTCTGTCACCTAATTCCTCGTAAGAATTCTCTCTTTCCACTAAAGAACCTTCACGCTCATGCTCTATCCAAGTAATTCAAGTACTGTACAATAATAATCGTCTCCGAAATAATCACCTGTGGTTCTGGCCGCCATTTTGCTTTACTTGCTCTACTAATCGCTGGTTATCTCCTTTAACCGCTCATATTTGGCCGGTTATTGATTACTGTGGTTAACCTCCTATTTAAGTCGCAACCGAGGTCGATCCACCGTAAAAATGCTTAATCAGGGATTAGGTGACTATTTTAACCGATGGTTACACTAACCGACGTTGATGCACGTGGGCATAAGTCAAAAAGTTCATATGGGTCCGTTTTCGAACGGTTACGGAGATATGGCTCTTTGATTTCACAAAAACTTCTGAAATTCCATTCTACTAACTCGCATTTAGAGACAGATAACGGACAAATTTACAGTTTATATTCACGTATGCATACATATCTAATATTCTAGAAGTCGGGGTCGTTGTTTTCGCACATTTTCAAAAGTACCTCCTTCTGCTTCAATGCACTGTTGCGCTCGGGCGTGAATCGCGCTCATCGCTCGGGAGATTTGCTCGTGGCTGTTCTTTATGCCGCATCCAAAATACGGTAGATTAGCGCCTTTCTCGTTTCCCCCTTCCTTTGCTATACGAAGTATTTCATCCAACCCCATAAAACAAATATTTCAGAGCTAAGAAGGACTTGGAGATCTATCAATTGAAGCTCCTCACAAGGAGCCATGAATTATTCTCTTGAATAATATTGATTTTTCTGATTAAGTCTACACTGAATTAAAAGGAATGACATACCATGAAACACGTAAAAGGCCTGTCAATTCTCTAAGACAGACGTCTCCAAAACCGTACTCGCGAGTAAGCCCCTGAACGGAACCGAAGCCAGTACGTAATGAGCGCGCTCCGCCTCACCCATCCCCATCTGTACTGTACTCAATGTTTATGCGCAAAAGAAGAGCAGTGGCGGACTGCCATTATCACTGTATTGGTCGGCGTCTTCCACCGTTTCACAATGTCTTCTAATCATGGACGTAGTACATTCAAGGATGAAAAGGAAGAGAAATATTTTGTGTTAGTGAGGAGAATGTGAAATGCTTATTTTGTTCGAAAATTCTTAAGGGTTTGTTGAAAATCAACATGCGACGACAATACTGGACTCTTCACAAAGACTATCATACAATTACAGGCATGTTGGACATGTGAAAATAATTTATTTTGGGGCTATCTGTATAACTGTTGGTTATACATAATAATCAGTATATTACAATACGTTTGCACTCAGTTCCGCATGACATACTTATAGTTTTTTGTTTAATTTTAGGTGAAATGCTTAGGCCTACAAATATTTTTATAAATATAAAACAAGAAAATACAAACACAAATCATATACGTGTTCTCAGTCTTAAACAAAAAAAGCTTCTTGTTAGCTATGTTCTAGCTTGGAATATTGGAAAATCAATGAAGCCCTTTACAGAAGCATCATTGTAAAATCGTGCATACAGGACGTTACTAAAATACTGTGTCCAGAACAAAGTCAAAGTTTAAGAAAATTAAATTGTTTCCAATTACAGTTCAGAGAAGGAATTTCAAGATTGTAAATGTAATTGATTCTGAAGTCGAAACCACAATTAACCAGTTTGTAGCTTACTCACTTGCATTGGACGAAAGCACAGATAGATATGACAAAGTTCACCTAGCCATTTTCATTCGAGGAGTTAATGAACATTTTACTGTGTCTGAATGTCTTCTAGATGTAATTACAAAATATAACTGGAGAAGATCTTTTCCAGGCACTGAAAGGCACCATAGAACAGAAGAGGTTGAATTTGCAATGGCTTGTGTGAATAGCAACAGACGGGGCTCCAGCTTGATATATGTCAAAATAATATACAAACATATGATATTTCTTATTCTTTGATGTTATTATTTGTAAACCTAAGCAGACTATTGCCGCAATCCCCTACTGATCGCTTCCATCTCTTGAGGTACGTGTCTCTTCCCCTTCTCTAGCCTTACAGCACACCGTGTTCGGCGGGCAGCATCAAGAGCACGAATGACGATACGCTTTTTGGAGACCTCTGCTCTAAGATATTATAATTGATGGATAGGAACATTATTTGTTTCGGCTCATACAACAACATTTGAATTGAAAAAGAACCTCAGGAGCGTTCGTGCTCGCGAGCACCATGACGAGAGCAGCAAGTGTCATTAAAAGAGCACCATGGTGCTCGGGAGCACCAGGCTGAGAACGCCTGTTCTAGAGCAAAGTTATAAAGTAAAGGCGATAGTAATATTAAAGGTTTGTTAAAGATGTTTAATTTATTTTATGCTCGACCATGCTGAAATGTAGTAATTATATACCTGGTAGCAGTCCTTTAATGCATGTCATTAAAGTACACCTACTCATTAAAGTACAGGTGTTCAGCCAATGACAAGTCAGCTTACAGGTGTTCAGCCAATGACAAGTCAGCTTTGTACCGTTATAAAACCGCAAGTATCGATTATTCTCGGATATGCAATCGAAAGAGAATTAGCGAAAAGTCACGGAGGCTGGAAATCCAATACTATCGCAGAAGATTATGTTCTGTTACCTATAATAATTAGAGTTAATTGTAAATAATATTCAAATAAATTCAATTTGTCATCTCGTTTTTCAATTCTAAATCAATTTTCAGGTTATACCAGAGTAATGTTCATCTTATTCTGTGCCAAGGTCAATGAAATTCGGCCTCGGAAAAAATCAATGCTTTCGCGTCTGCGCACATCTCACAATTCAGGTCAGTTAGCACATAACCATAATTTTGAATACTTTCAAGTTAGAAATATGGTCGAGCATAAAAAGTCGTATGAAACATGCCTATAATGGTAATTAAGACGCTCGTATGAAAATTATGAAACTCGCGCTCGTTTCATAAGCAATCATACTTGCGTCTTAATTACTACCATTATAGGCTCGTTGCATAATGTACTGTTAGGAACATTATTTCAAATTGTGTCTACGAAGTAATGTAATGAACTGTACACTCAAAAAGACGTCACCGTATTCACGTAGGAGAGAAGGACATAAATTAGAAATCACTGCTAGTGTTTTCGACGCCACCGAGTGTCAGCGAGTTACTCCTAATGGAATTCGGTCTGCGGGCTGGAGTGACATGGCGACGTCTTTTTCTTCATAATTCAGTAGCTTTCCGCCTTTGTAGCAGAATATGTGCAAAGCATTCCTTGTGTCAGCACAACACTCAGGTACGCTATAACACGTCAGGAATTCGAAGCGGACGACAGTACAGTTCCTGCCATAAACAAAGAGTTCGTCGTGCACACACGTATAAATTGAATGCTTCGTTGTAAACATTATGGCTGCCAAAAGATACATAGAAGTGAAAGAAAGAGAAGTTCATTGCCACTGTAGTTTCATGGCAGATCGTCATTTTATCTGTCCTGAAAAAGTTCTGTTGTTTATATATACGAGGATCATACTGAAAGTCATAAGTAGAACCCGGAATTTTAGGTGCTAAAAGTTAATATTGTTCCTCGCTATAGTTTATCGGTCTTACTAATAAACCGTGTATAGTTTTTATACGAGACTTATGCAGCGTTGAGACAGAAATTGTTACTAATAAACCATGCATAAGCAATTGATGTATAAACAATCTGTAACTATACAATGGAAATTGCTTTGCAGTAGTTATGTACACGAAACCCCTTGTTTAAGCGTTATATATACAGAAAAAATGGCCGCCCCTCTAACAGCTGTTCGTATCGACTGTCATTTTATGATGATGGACGCCTTGTAACCACAGAAGAACACACCAAAGAGCACAGAATAAGTAGAATAATATTGCGGTAGCTTGTACTCTTTGACCAAAATATACTGTTGTAATCGATCAGAGCCAGTTGTACTATCGATACTTTAACACAGCACACTAGAGCGCTCTACCGGATGCAATAGAGAACCTCAGATATTCTATTACCTTTCGTAACGAAGTAATGACGAAACTATGACGTAGCTATGTAACAGTTATACTGTTATACACGGCGTATGTAGTGAATATTAGTAAGGAATTTACACACGACTTATAAACGAGCTACTCTTTGTATAAGTATAAGACAGTTAAACGCCTGTATATAGAGTTTTTATTAGTAAGGCCGTATAAATACAAAAGCCATACCCCCACTTCTTTGAGATGTTATTCAGTATTTTCCCTTCGGTACCGCTAAAGGTCTCTAATTCTTTTAACCACCACTTACAAACTAGCGTACGATTTACAAGATCATTGCCATGCCTCCACTTCTTTGAAATGCTATTCTTGTCATTCAATATTTTTCCTTTGGTATCGTTAAAGGTCTTTAATCCTATTAACCACCACTTACAAACTAGCGCACGGTTTACAAGATTCATTGCTCAGTCCTTCTGACTCTGTTGTTTATAATTGAATATCGGACTCTTGTGAACTAAGCTTAAAACTCTCCTCACGGGCACCACTTCTATTCATCTACACTCAGTGTCATTCTTAATTTTTAGCATCTGAAATTCCGGGCTCTACAAGCAACCCATTGTTATAAATATTAATTTTTATATTTTAGGCAAACCAGGTACATCATCTTAATCTACAGACTTTTCTGTCACTTTTCACCATAGTTTCCATTTCTTTGCACACATTTTTCCCGCTGTTCTGTAAGTTTGAAAATTCCCTTACTGTAGAAGTCCGTTTCATCTTCCCCGAAGACACTGACGCTACCTGGTTCACAGTTAGAAAACAACAGTACTATTGTGCTTTTAAGTAAGCAATTTCCGAGAGAGAAATATTGTCGGAATTTCTAGTATGAGTTTGTATTAAAATAATAATTAATATCAACTAGAACCGATTAATTTTAATCAACTCAGTTATTCGACTAAATATTTTTGACCGATTAATCTTACAACAGAAATTGATTGATTAATCGATTAAATCCCACAACTCTAAAAAATATTGATTTGCGTACGTTGGCCAGTACTTGGCAATGAAACGTAAATCCATTGTACCAACAATTACCACTCGAACAAAGTCACAATATGGCCTCGCAGTGAAAGCGACTTTAAATAAAATGGTGATATTTTTTTTAATGAAGTTAAATTTAAACGGGCTTCTAAAACAATTATAGCCTCGTTGTCTCTGAAGAGCCTCTGTAATTTAACAGTGACGTTCGTTACATGAAGATTTACAATTCAATTACCGTCTTAACGTGTCCGAACAGACTCTGTGGTTTAAGAGGAACGATGCATAAAGAATTACAATTATAGTTATTTTATCGTCAATGGCTTAGTAGCCTTTGTTGTTTAAATTGAACGTTAAGTGAAGGACAAAAAATAATTAATTGACCACCTCTGTGGTGTAGCTCTCATACGCATAGGACCCAGGTTGAATTTCCTGGTTGAGGTTTTTCAGGGTTTTCCCTCAAGCGTAAGACAAATGCCAGAAAATTCTGGCCGCAACTTCCCTGAATATCATCGGCTACATTCATCACCAAAATCATATTCACAACAAAACAATAGAGCCCGAATGTTAGGAATAATGCCTTTTTTTAAACTTAGTGTATGTATGAAAGACCTATTAGAGAAAAATACGTTTCCACTCATTTGGAGACGATAGGCCCAATTTTTATTTTGCATTATTTGTCTGTTTTAGCTCTCGCTGCCTATTTTAAGGTTAAATATATTTTTTTTAGACTTTTTACGTTGTTATTGTACATTTTTCATATTTTTAATAGGCTACATTTAAAATAAACCGCACATAAATTATATCAAAAAGCAAAAAAGAACGGTTGTAAAAATTAAAAATATATATTCACCTCACACAAATATTTGCTGAGAATCTTATTCTACAGCAATACACATGTTTCCAAGAAGTCGTAAACTTTTCTCCCCTACCGATTCTATCTTATATGTCAATTAACAAAGATATTTGAACAGTATAACCCTCAGTGCTCAGGTCACTTCGGGGTTTACCAGCGAAAGAAAGGGAATGAGGAAGTATTAAAAGCAAGTCTCCAGCTCCCGTTACTGTTGTCGCTTGCACGCACAAGTCAAGCGTACTTTGAAGTCTCTAATCCCTTCTCACACCCCTCTTTTTGAGACAATATAGGCCTACAGTCGGTTTTCCCGACCTCAGAAAGAAAGTAGAGACGGTCCTTCTGAAAGAAGTGGTTTTAAGTTTGCTCCAATCACTTCAGTAGAAGTAGAAAGATCTTTTTCCACCATGAAAAACGTTCTCTCTGACAGGGGCCACACTATGACAGATGACAACTTAAAAGCATCTTGTTGTGACATGTAACCAAGGAAAGTGAGCATCGTATGAGAGGGATAGTTTTTTAAGTAGATATTTGTCTATTTTTTTGTCTGTTTCCATGAATAATAAATGCCTATTTCACTGCCTATTTTTAATATTTTTAGTGCCTATATGCCTGCCTATTTTAACCAAAATAAATGCCTAAACATCCGGGCTATACAAATCAGTAATACAGGGACATCATTTTATTTTTACTAACATTTTTAATATTAACCTAGCTATACCTTTAGAGAACCGGAAACACAGTTTGATATCCCCTTCCACGACTATAGTTCGATGATACTGCCGTAAAACACAAACAAATCACTCTACAGGTATAGGAGGGAAGAAAAGTAGTTCATCCATTTACGTAAACTAGGAAATATCGCGATTTTGAGTTCGATAATTTTCATTACGTTTTTGTTTAATCAAAATACAGTACTGTATTAAGAATAAGTGTTTTTACTCACGGACTGAGCTATCCATGCGAACGTATTCATTATGCAGTGTATAATATACTGTCTACAGCACATTAGCGTACAATATAGAGAAATAAGTTAAATCGAAAAATAATCATAATATGAATATTTAAACACATTTTTGAAAATTGTGGCCGTTCATTTCAATGCAGGCTTCAGTTCTTTTGTGCATATTATCGCACTATAGACTATTGCATCTAATTCCAATTACCAGGTTCATCCTTCGTACTAGTAACTCATGTTGAAATAATTCTGTACCTATTCTATAAAAAAGTACCTTACGTACTGTAAATTCAGTCTTCACTTCTGCCCGACCCGCACAGATAAACTTACTCAGACATGCTATCTACTGTCCGTCCAAGTGGTTATGCCGCAGGATCGTAGAAAGGGGGGAAATCATGTGACAGTTAATTACTTAACGAGGCCCTTTTATTTAAGTTATTTTAAGTTGTATAATATTATGTAAACGTCCAATTCCTAACAGAAATTAATGTTTTCAGAAAAGAGCTAAGACAGCCCAGCCACTAGCCTTTACAGAGGGACGAACAGAAGCAGGTGGGAGAAACCGGGATGCAACGTAGGCAAACGGACAGTACCTGTGCGAAAATATGATTCAATATTGAAAGCTCTTTCGTCACAGGAAAACGCGAACATATTTCTGGAACGTACTTTACTCACTAACTCAGTAATATTTACTATATGCGGCCTTGGTTCTGTGTGGAGGACAGTTGGAACTTCATTAGTAGAAGGGGTGGGAGTGAAGTACATTCAAAAACTCAGGTACAATAAAAATTGAAGTAAAAATAAAATAATAATAATAATAATAATAATGGTTTTATTTAACCTGCCAGAGTTAAGGCCGTAAGGCCTTCTCTTACACTCAACCAAGATTAAAACTTGCTTACACAGTTGAACATAAAACTGGATCGGAATTAAGTAATTACATACTGATACAATTTAGGTGCATAATGAGATCAAAAGAGGTAGTTACATAAAATTTACCTCATAAAATAAAAATAAACGTAGTGAAATACATATTAATGTTGTTAGAATGAAATACGAATCACATAAAAACAGAAGCCGATAATTCAATAAAAAAGTACACAGTAAAAATAAAAATAAACACATTAGTATACATATTAGTATTAGATTACAATTAAGTAGTGTTTACATAATTAAACCAGAAACCGACAATTGAATAAAATGTACACAAAAATAGATTAATAATAATAAAAAACAACACAGTGGGATACATGTTGGCGTTAAGTGATAAATGAACACGATTTTCATGATTACACAATAAAAATAAGAAACAAAAAAATAAATAAATAAAAATAAATACAGTGGAAAACATTCCATTAAATATTTGCAACACGTTAGGTCTGGCAACTCATCATAAGATATTTTTCTAATTTACATTTAAAGGAAATTAAAGTTCGGCAGCCCTTGACTTCAGGCGGCAGAGAATTCCAGTGACGAGAAGTAGCAACAGTGAAAGATGAAGAATAAAGAGATGATGTGTGCAGTGATGTCCCTGTACATCTACAGGCGCCATCTAGTTCACAACAATAGAATAAATATTTGATTGAACGGCTTACAGTATAAATTTTTGAACTCTGTACACACACCAGTTCGTAATGTCGATCCCACACAGGCTTGTAGCAATGGACTTGAATTATAAATTGGTATATATTTACGGAAAAAAAGAGACGTAACATATTCCTGCCTTCGCTTTATCTCCACAGAGAAGAATAGTGGTCTGCAATGCCTCGCAGATATTTTTGCACCAAGGCAACCCAATAAATTGACCGCATTCTAACCGTAAACTCTCGCAGGATTTGGTCGGTTGTAAATTTTGGTACATATTCATAATGCAGAACGGCGGAGCGAACTGCATCGGTTTAATGCGCTCCAGAGCCGCTTTATGCTACAAATACATCACGGAGTGATTGCGCCATGGCGTATTGTTGATTTACTTTGCTTTACTGTGGCACAGTAATGGCCTTCCTCACACCAAAATGTGTTTCTACCTTCTCAATTTCTTTGTTTATTGCTTTCTTTCTTGCTTGTTTCATTGTTTCCTTTGTTACTTTCTACATTTACTTTTGGGGCCGCCACGGTGGTCTAATGGCTAGAGCACTGGACTTACAATCCTGTGGACCCCTGTTCGATCCTCGGTGTACTCCCGGTTTATAACTTGTCTTGGGCAAACCCGTGGTCCAGGTAATACAGGGGCTTTGTCCTGAAACTCCTGTTTCCCTGTGGCATCCCAACAAATAATCATCATCATCTCATCACGGGTGTCTCCTATGACGCATCCTGGGCAACGAATATGTCGGTAAATTTGTCCACATAACTGGCTTCATTTGGGTGAATGGCATAAGCAGTACAAAAATTACTTTTTTTGTATTTGCCTCTTTCTTTGTTATTTTTGTTTTGTCTTATTCCTTCGTTCCTTCTATCTCGTTTTTTCTTCCCTTCTGACTTCCTTTCTTTTATAAATTTCTTCAAGGCTTTCTCTCTCTCTCTGTCTGTCTCTCTCTCTGTCTGTCTCTCTCTCTTCTGCCTGTCTTTCTGTCGTTTACTTTCCTCTTTCTTTTTCTTTCCACTTTATTATTTCCGCCTTCTGTCTGTCTGCTTGTCTGACTCTTTGTCGTCATTTTCGTTTATATTCCTTCCTTTCGTTTTTCTCATTTCTCTTTTCCATTTCATCAGTATTTCTTCTTATCTTTGTGTCTTTATCTTTTTTCAGTTTCTTTAATTTTTTTAATTCTTTCTTTCTGACTGTCTTCCTATTTTCTGTGAAACGTGCATACATAAATACATAGATACATACGTAGTACACATACACACGTACATACATACATACACACATTTTTTTTTTTAATTTTTTAACTTGGACGTTGTATCAACAATGAGGTTTTTTTATCGTCGATAGGATTGGTGATAGCGAGATGATATCTGGCGATATGAGACCGAGGATTCGCCATATATTACCTGACATTTGCCTTACGGTTTGGGAAAACCTCGGAAAAACTCAACCAGATGATCAGCCCAAGTGGGAATCGAACCCGCGCCCGAGCGAACTCCGGATCGATAGGCAAGCCCCTGAACCGACCGAGCTACGCCGGTGGCACTTACATGAATGCATACATACATACATGCATACATACATACATGCATGCATACATACATACGTACATGCATACATACATACATGCATACATACATACATACATACATACATACATACATACATACATAGATATACAGTCCACACCTGTGGAGTAACGATTACACGTCTGGCCGCGAAACCAGGTGGCCCGGGTTCGATTCCCGATTGGGGCAAGTTACTTGGTTGAGGTTTTTTCCGGGGTTTTCCCTCAACCCAATATGAGCAAATGTTGGGTAACTTTCGGTGCTGGACCCCGGACTCATTTCACCGACATTATCACCTTCATCTCATTCAGACGCTAAATAACCTGAGATGTTGATAAAGCGTCGTAAAATAACCCACTAAAAATAATAAAGATAAAAAAGATAAAGATATCCCCGTAACATGCCATGAAGGCACTAGGGGGCATGGAGGTAGAGCCCCATGCTTTCCATGACCTCGGCACTAGAATGAGGTGGTGTGGTCGGCACCACGCTCTGACCGCCTTTTACCCCCGGGAAAGACCCGGTACTCAATTTTATAGGAGGCTGAGTGAACCTCGGGGCCGTTCTGAAAGTTTGGCAACGAGAAAAAATCCTGTCACCGCCTGGGATCGAACCGCAGACACTAATAATAATGATAATAATTATTAGTAATTATATTATTATTTTATTATTATTATTATTATTATTATTATTATTATTATTATTATTATTATAAAAAAATAGTGAAGTACAAGGCATACAATAAACAGTATTTTTGGTTAGGCCTACAGACAGTAAGGTAAATTATGATTATGTATAGCTCAAGTTATCATATTATAGATATAGGCTGCAATTATCGGGAAATATGTAATGTATGTATTTATTCACACTGCAAATGGGTAGGTATATACCCTGTGGCAGTGGTAACTAATTACACTCAATAATGACAATTAATAATAAACGCAACTAATAAAAAACAATAATTAATAATAAAATAATAATAATAATAACAACAAGGAGCATCCTAAATTAAAATGAAGCATGGTCACTTAAAATAACATTTAAAGTAAATCTAATTTGTATCTTAACTCTAAGGTCGAACTAAGACCCACGAGTCTGACAGGTTCATATCTGCACAAGTACCTTTCGGCACTACACTTATTTCGCTGTCAACTCACTCACTGCAAAGATAAAATAAGTTAAATATCGCCAGAATATAAAAAAAAATGTAGTGAATACATGGAAACATGCAATACAACACTTTTCATAACAGTAAGATAATTTTCTAACTTGGATTTGAAAGATTTCAAGGTTCGGCAGCCCTTAACTTCAAGCGGTAGAGAGTTCCAGTGACTAGAAATAGCAACAGTGAAAGATGAGGAATACAGAGATGATGTATGAATGAAAACATGAATAGAGTAAGGTAATGAGAAAGAAGTTTAAAAAGATACCGATGAGACGATGCTAGTGGGGGAGGTGAAAAAGAATAAAGTACGATGATAAAAATAATGTTGAACAATAAATATTGTAGATAATGACAACGAAAAAGAGTAGTTTGTTGTTGATGGTAGTGGTAGTGATGATGTCGCCCTCAGGTGAAATTTTAAGTGCATATATATGCTAATCAATTCACAATGTATTAAAAAAAAGTGTAGCTACATGTCATGTCGTGGAACTGGTGGCCTGCAGGCAGTCGGTTGTCACGTAGCAGCCAGATCGATATGGAGCGTGTAGTCACGGGGCATCCCTGCATCGGCACGCAACGGCTATCCCTATTATTATTGGTTAGTCTACTAACAAGAGCCGGGCCTGCATCGTCATTAGCACACTATTAAAATGTGCGCTGCTCCAAATTCCGCTGCTAGACGCCATGTAATTGAATTATCGCATTAAAATATTCCGGTGCACCGTGGAAATCCGCAGAAGGAAGTGCCGCATATGCAAATAATGCGAAATGCTTGAAACATTCACTGGAAAACAAGGTCGAAGGCTTAAATATGCATATTACCCATAATGACCTGCTACCTCACAGAGTTTCAGTGTGGTTTATTAATGTGGAAATATCGCGAATTGTTTAACCCAGTGTTTCTCATATTATAAACCGCGCACCACTTGCGGTTGACGTACTGTGTGGTCTAGAAGCTACCAACCTAGTCACATTGTAAAATTTCTTTGCAGAACGAAAAGTTACATTTGTTCGGTTCATTTTTCTGCACATTTAAAGGATAAAACTAAAATTCTTGCAATCATTTATTATCATAACACACTCCTCTCTTAAATTGACTGAGCATATTGGGAATTAAATCAATGACTTTCCTAAAACACGCTATGAAATACACAGATTGTAACTTTAATAAAGGCAACTATTTATTTATTACGAATATACAAGTGATACATCTGTGGAACTTCTACAGTCCTTCAATGTAGTAACCGGCATTGTCTACAACTCGTTGCCAGTGATGTGGAAGTCGTAGTATCCCTGTAGCAGCTCCTGTTCTGTTGATGTTTCTGATGGAGCGCCCTACCGCCTGCAGAATATCGGGAACGGTCCGGAATAGAACGTCACGAAGTGGTTCCTTTATCTTCGGGATTAAATCATAATCAGAGGAACTTAAGTCCGGTGAATGTGGTGGATGGAAAAGCACTTCCCACCCCCAGAGACGGTGCAAATTAACCGCAGGGTGTGCCATGTGCGCTCTTGCGTTATCCTGCAAAATGATGGGAGTGTTCTGCAAAACGTGTGGGCGCTTTCTTCGCAACGCTTGTATCAGATTATGCTCCAAAAATGACGGAAATACTGTGCTGTACGACCACGGGCATATTGAACTTTCCTGCTTTGTGAACATGGCGAAACACAACCGTTTAGAGCTGTAACTAACAGGAGACACTTCAACTCTCCGCAGCGCATGCGCTGTGAGTGAGACGGAAGAGTCCTTTTAGGGGGAGGAGGGGAGACATAGACTAATATGTGGTAGAAGTGACAACAATTAACTCCGTCTTCTTTCGCTTTTACAGCAGTGTTGCCACTATTAAAGTTACACCCACAAATTTCATATAAAATAATTTTTCTCTGGCGTTGGTAGCAGTAGAGGAGATGATACTAATATGCTACTGGAGCTAAATGACAGCTGTGAGCAGTGTGGAATGAAGGTAAATGCAAACAAGACGAAAACCAATTATCAGAAGAAAAATAAAGAAGGTAAACTTGCGAATTCTAAATGAGGCAGTAGAGCAAGTGGACAGCTTCAAATACTTGGGGTGTACTATAAGCAGTAACATGAACTGCTGCCAGGAAATCAAAAGGGGAATAGTAATGGCAAAGGAAGCTTTTAATAGAAAAAGGAGCATCTTCTGCGGATCTCTGGAAAAAGAACTGAGGAAGAGACTAATGAAGTGCTTTGTATGGAGTGTGGCATTGTATGGTGCAGAAACATTGACATTACGACGAAGTGAAGAGAAGCGAATAGAAGCATTTGAAATGTGGATATGGAGAAGAATGGAACGTGTGAAGTGGATAGACAGAATAAGAAATGAAACTGTTTTGGAAAGAGTAGGTGAAGAAAGAATGATGCTGAAACTGATCAGGAAGAGGAAAAGGAAATGGTTGGATTACTGGATGGAAAGGAACTGCCTACTGAAGGTTGCACTTAAGGCCATCAGGCCATCTCATCCACAACACCAGGAATACAAATATAATAATAGAAATAAACAGAAAATAATTACACTATATACAAAGTAAAGCTACACAAGAAATAAAGAGAGAGAGAGAGAGAAAACACTATAAACAAAGTAAAGCACACAAAAATATACACAGGTTGCAGTCACACAAACTTTAAATGATTGATTAAGTATCATAATTAATTCTATCCTAACTAATTAACTAACATAAACAAGGAACTTGCAATTTTAATCTAGATTGAAAAGAGAAAGAAAAAAACACAAATCAATACTTCTAGCAATACCTAAAAACATTAACTAAGACAAAATTTTCCAATTTAATTTTGAATTGTGATAAAGTCCGGCAGTCCCTGACGTCGTTAGGTAACGAATTCCAGAGGCGAGGTATTTCTACAGTATAGGAAGATGAGTATAAAGACGTTCTATGATGAGGGATAGAAAGAAGTGCTTGAAGAAGTCGGTTTCGAAGAGTTGTAAGAAATTGAAAGCGCGATAAGAGATAATTCGGAGTAGAAGTATGCATGATTCTAAACAGAAGAGACAGTGAATGTATTGTTCTTCGTTCCTTCAGACGCACCCATGAAAGTAGGTGAAAGGATTGGTGAACGGGAGAAGAGTTCGGGGCAGAAGAAGATATTAGATGATAGATGACATCAAATATATGGATCATATGAGGAGACAAAGAGGAAGGCAGAAAATAGGAAGGATTGGAGAAAGCTGGGTTTGCAGTGAAAGACCAGCCCTTGGGCAGAACACTATGAATGAATGAATGACCTTGAAACATTTATTCATACAATTTTAAACTGTAGTAGGTTGGCAGTACTGCTCCTTACGTACGCGGCAAAAGCCACCTCAGAGAAATATACTTTGCCGCTGAATTGTATAAGTTGTGGATCATTTTTAGGTGCAGAAGTAACCCCATGGAAGAAACAAAAGCAACGAAAGGAGAAGAAGCAGGATATAATAAAGGCAAAGAAGATTAAAGGAGAGGCACACTTCAGTCACAACAGAGTATTTTTTTCTTTAAACAATCCCAAGTTTCCATAACACCCTAAGACAGCCGTGGCGAAAATGTAATCGTGCGCCGAGCCACTGTGTGATCTGCAACGTGCATAGCACCTATGGAGGGAGGCGGACACCCGAAGGGGAAGTGAAGCAACTGTGACTTCTTAACGGATTTTCTTTTTCCTTACGTCAAGCACTTAAATACAATTTTATACAGTACAAGGCTACAAACTAATGTTCAGTAGGCCTACGTGTAACGAAGAAAGAAATGAACCATATCACAACCTAAAATCAGTGGCGGTTCCTCGGGGGAGGGAAGGGAGGAATGTCCTCCTCACATTTTCTTCTTTTGAAAGTAAATACCAAATAAAATATGTGCCTTAAAATTCGAGGAAGATTCGATAATTTTCAAGTTCACAGCTATAAGAAAAACTAGGTTGATCGAGTTTTAAACGACGCGCGCTCATGTGCTGTAGAAAACTGTAAGAAAGATGCGAGATTGTCTGTGTGGAGGAAAGGCACTCCATTCCTCCTCTACTGCAGTTAACACACATAGACAACGGCGGACTAGTAGCCAGAGAAAGAAGCAGAGTTTTAAAGCAAGTAAATGAACGGAGAGGGAGGAGATCCTCTTCTGAATCAGTCATGGGCGGGAAATAGAATCCGACTGGTCGTGCAGCAAGCTCACTACCGCTGAAAGTTAAAGTCGGGTTTATGTAAAACAAAGATGAAGTAGTTCTACGCAGTTGGCCCCTGAAATTCACTTCTGTTCATTGTTTACTAGACAGGGCAACAGCCAAGTTGTCAGTTTTGTACAAATATATTTGAAACTGAAAGTAGGTACTCCAAACTACATCATTTTTAACATAAAAAATCAATCGGCCACGGCAGCTTTGAACAATAATGATAGTATGACTTTACAAGAACTGACATTCTTCAAAAGCTTGTGATACTGAACTTGTAAAATGTACATGTGGCAACACAGACCACGTGGGTGGGTGCAGTGTTCTCGCTTTCCTCAGATTATTTCCTATTCCCATTTCCATTTCCGTAAAACGGTTCCGGTTACGAGTTAGTAGCTAGTCTCTTCCAACATGTGTGATGCTGTAGTGTGCTCGAAAAATGCTACGAGGTTGTGAATTTCCTTGTAATTGTTAATTTGCGCAATTATTCAACAATGAATGGCAGTGAAAACATAGTCTAATATATTTTGGACAATTTAGGAAACTCAGTTTAGAAGAACAGATTATTGCTATACAGAAGGGAAGGCCAACCCCAACACTACCTGGTCTTACATGTATGCATGTAGGCTAATTTGTAGCATGTTTCATTCAAGAAGGTGTCATTTCGTGCTGTTAACTTCTTTCCTCCTCTTAAGAAATATGCAGGAGCCGCCACTGCCTAAAATTAACTGTCTTCAGAATGTCTCTGCGACAAAGTTTCAAAATCAGAAATTATGTCACTTACTGCCAGTCGTAGTTGATCACGAAGGTATTTGTCTGTCAGTCGTGATCTAAATTTGGTTTTTACTATTTTCATTGTTGAAAATAATTTTTCACAAACGTAAGTTGTAGCGAACATGGCTTCAAAATAGCAAGCGAAAGGACGAAGCTTCGGATATTTATTTTTTTAGCAAAGATTTGAAAGTTCAACATTTGTGAAGTCCTTACATCTAGCTTTCATTTAACATCACATTGTAAATCTGTGAGTTCAAATTGAAGAGCTAACCGCATTATTCGTACATCTGCTGAAAAAGGGTCGACGTACAGAGATGATGAACAGAGATGAGATGATGATGATGATGATGATAATGATAATGATAATGATAATAATAATAATAATAACACAAACTTTTAATGTTTCATGAGTAACATGTAGTATAATGCCGTTTTATGTCATACAACCGTTTTCCTCGTAATACTTGTGAACAAAACATTAATTTAATATTCTCATCATATTGACAGCAAAAAAATGCGTCCTCCCATCCTACTTGAAACTTTCGTACATGGTTTCGAGAAAGACATATGCCACTCACAGGTCAGAGACAAATACAAATGGAACGGAGTTTGACTCCAGTGAGTGAGAGGGTGGGGGTTGGGGGAGGTTAGAAGCAAGATAAATGCATAGCTATCATTGCGAGCCACAATGTCTCGCGAGTCACATTCTCGCCACGATATGACATAATGAATTTCGTACTTGAAGTGTCAACAACACCCATGCCAGATAGTTTTTTTGTTTCTCCTGAAAATTTATGTTTCTGGACTATAGTTGTTTTTTTTTAACCCTTCAATTAGGGCCTATATTTAGAAACTTTTACTAGAAATGACGGTTTGGTTCGTGTTTTTTAATGCTATGAAAACTGTTTCCATGCCAACATTAATGTTGCGGTTTTCTCTTTGAGTTATTGCTGCGGAATCGATACAGAACGTTAGTTTTAAAAAAATGACTTCACATATGCCTGATGATGGGGCTTTGACAGCTGTCACGATACATCACACACATGGCATGAAGGACGGGAGCGGGAATGATGATACATTGACGAGCGCGATTTCCGCCAGATAATTATGCATTGATGTTTCTCAAGTAAAGAATGGAGAAAACTTATGCAGGGTGATTCACGAGGATTTACCATCTCTTACTGAGCTTATTTCCGAAGACATTCTGAGCAAAAAATTGTCATATTAACATTTGTCCTAATCTCAATATTTTCAGAATCACACTAATTTGAAGTTGTTTGTAAAATACCATTATACTTCAGTTTTAAGGGTAAAATAATATTACAGACTATTTCGTTCATATGACGTCATTCCATTTTCGCCCAATGAAGTGTAATGAAATTTTGAATTACAACCAATCACAGTCACACTTTGCGATAATTTTTGCAGCTAGATTTATCACTATCAATTTATCGCATGGTCGTTCTTTTGTTTAGTCGTTGTCGCCAACTGTTTCCCCGTAAATTGATGATCATGAATACATTAAGATACAACTACACGGTTAAACTTTCCTTTCAATTTTAAAGCAATGAATGCAAGATTGATATTTAATATTAATTAATATATTTAAGCAGTGAAGACGACGTTCAAAACGGCGCACCATGTAGACACAAAATCTTCATGCATCTTAATTGAACGTACTTTTTAAACTTGATTCTTTCAATATTCTTCCCAGATTGCACGCATACGCGATTGGAATATTGAACTGTGTAGATGCAGCTTTAGTTCCGTTAGACACTACAGCAAGAATGCGTTTGTCGAGCTATAAAAAATGCTTTCGTGTAGCACTGATTGTAACGGTTGAAATAAGGCACAGCTGACATTGGTCCTGCTTCCACAGGTAACTTAACCTATAATTGTAGCCTATAAAATTTGTATTTTGTGAATGAAATGAAACAATTAATAGAAAGTCAGATGTTCAAATTTATGTAACATCATCGCATATCAAACCCAAAGACCTTTCATAGTAATAATAAGGTCTTTGATCAAACTGCCTTCCGTATGACATAATAAAATTCGTGTTTTAATTAGGTCTCTCTATACAGAGATGGCTTCACTGTGTAGCAACATGTCTCGCTGTGAATACATAAGCATTGTTATATAGCTGTCCCCACTGTTACTGTTAAATTAAATTATGATTTCAGCAGATAATGAAAATGTATTTATGTTATAATAATAAGAGAAACGTGCAGTACATGTAATTAACATTGTTAAACCTGTATTTCGTTTTTCGCAATTGGCATTACTGAATAATAACACCGAATTTCTTTATTGCAATAATCGATATTCATCTACGAATATTTGAACTTCGCAATGTCTGAATAGGTTAAGTATTCGTTAATATACAACTATTAACATTTTGTGATCGAATTTTAGGGATATATTATTTACATTTTTATTTTATTCACTGAACTATTCAGGAGTATCATTTCTTTAATTACTAGTATTCTGAAGCTAATTATGTGTTGTGAATTACATAGTTGCTTCGTACAGAATTTTTTTTTCTTTTTTTTTTTTTAACTACAAAATTACATTTTCTTACCCATTTATCACAACAGTTGTTACAAATCACGCTATTCTGGTAAATTCATTAAGACTGTACATTAGGATGCATAAATAAACATCAAAGAATCGAGTTTCTAAAGTCGTATGATTTGTAACAGTTTTTGTGGTAAGTGCGTAAGAATGATGTCATTTTTAGTTAAAAATTGAAAAATAAAATCTGTACAAAGGAATTAACAACACATTTTTATCTTCAGAACACTAGCCAATTAAAGAAATGACACTTCTGAATAGTTCATTCTCTATTTGTAATATTTTTTTACCCGTAAAACTAAAGGAAAAAGGTATTTTACTAACTTCAAATTAATGTAACTTTGAAAATATTGCGATTATGACAAATGTTTATATACCGTTAACATTTTTTTTGCTCAGAATGTCTTCGCAAATAAGCTCCGTAAGTGACGGTAAATCCTCGTGTATCACCATGTCTTTTTTTGTCCAAAGTGATTTCTTTCAATATTTTTTCAATTTTTAACTACAAAATTACTCACTTCCATTTATCACAACAGTTACATTTTTAAGACTGTACATTAGTGTAAATAAACATCAAAGAATATTGTAATATGTAATACGTACATCTTTCTTGATAGAAATGCAAGTGAATAATGATAGAAATTTTAAAACATTGCATAACTCAAAAACGCATTTTTTTTTTTCCGGTGGACGTTGAAACAAAAGTCGAGTGAGATGCGGTAGTATATATTATGAAGTTGGGAAGTGCTTTTTACAGAACCGAGGAAAAGTACGAAAAACGAGGAGAGCGAGTTTTCAGTTTTCGAGATTTTGTAATGCACTTTTTCGAGTTTCCGTAAACGTGTATTGTACAACATTTCTTGCACGATCATAGTTTTAAAATTACAAATACAATATATTTTATATTGAAATTTAGAGCAATATTATTCCAAAGCCTTCGCAAAACTGCACTGTAATGGTAACTAAGTAACAATAAATGCACTGTAATGGATCTTTTTCAATATAGTTTTATGTTATGAAGAATGGTTTCTCTAGTAACAAGTTTCTATGTAGGAATTCTAACTTTCAAGGTCTAACAACAGTAGCTGTAAATACAACAAAAAACACTATCGTGCAAAAATCTATTATGTGCTTCGTTTTTTCGCTCATCCAGTTCCTTGTTTCTTACCCGTTATATATTTTCACTGTGACGTTTTTTCGGTCATCCAGTTTCTTGTTTCTTACTCGTTGTAGATTTTCACTGTGACGTTTTTACGCTCATCCAGTTTCTTGTTTCTTATCCATTGTAGATTTTCACTGTGACGTTTTTTCGGTCATCCAGTTTCTTGTTTCTTACCCGTTGTAGATTTTCACTGTGGCGTTTTTTCGGTCATCCAGTTTCTTGTTTCTTACTCATTGTAGATTTGCACTGTAACGTTTTTTCGGTTATCCAGTTTCTTGTTTCTTACCCATTGTAGATTTTCAGTGTGGCGTTTTTTCGGTCATCCAGTTTCTTGTTTCTTACCCGTTGTAGATTTTCACTGTGATGTTTTTTCGGTCATCCAGTTTCTTGTTTCTTGCTCATTGTAGATTTTAACTGTGACGTTTTTTCGGTCATCCAGTTTCTTGTTTCTTACCCGTTGTAGATTTTCATTGTGGCGTTTTTCGGTCATCCAGTTTCTTGTTTCTTGCCCGTTGTAGATTTTCACTGTGACGTTTTTTCGGTCATCCAGTTTCTTATTTCTTACCCGTTATAGATTTTCACAGTAACTTTTTTTCGGTCATCCAGTTCCTTGTTTCTTACCCGTTGTAGATTTTCACTGTGACGTTTTTTCGGTCATCCAGTTTCTTGTTTCTTACCCGTTGTAGATTTTCACTGTGACGTTTTTTCGGTCATCCAGTTTCTTGTTTCTTACCCGTTGTAGATTTTCACTGTGACGTTTTTTCGGTCATCCAGTTTCTTGTTTCTTACCCGTTGTAGATTTTCACTGTGACGTTTTTTTGGTCATCCAGTTTCTTATTTCTTACCCGTTATAGATTTTCACTGTAACTTTTTTCGGTCATCCAGTTCCTTGTTTCTTACCCGTTGTAGATTTTCACTGTGACGTTTTTTCGGTCATCCAGTTTCTTGTTTCTTACCGGTTGTAGATTTTCACTGTGACGTTTTTTTCGGTCATCCAGTTCCTTGTTTCTTACCCGTTGTAGATTTTCACTGTGACATCTATTCCTCTTGAAAACTTATACACGAAGAAAATAATTTCGTCTGATTTATTCTGCCGGCGTGCAAATATACATCGCTCTCGTGCGCAAAGTAGTTCACATATGTTCCGAACGCTCATAAAAAAGATGGAAATGACCTAAATGCATGGGGCTGATTTCACCCTCCATTTTTGGTTTGGCTCGGCACGGCTTTACGAGGACTGGATCCTGACGGGTCTGTACGTTTGGGTACGGTTTGGCCCTTTGTGCGCCCTACGTTTGCGATGATTGTCCAAGTCCGTCAGGTGGCCTGGGTGGCATTCTTAAATCCGATGCTGACAGGTGGACGATCCTGCCTCAGTTCCTCATAAAGCAGGTCCCGTTTTGCGGATGAGTAGCCTACTAAGTCTCAAACCCTTCCTATGTCAGCATTGGAAACCCGTTAGTATTTGATGATTTTTTAGTTTTCGTAGTCTGGATTATTGTTATTGTTAATTAGAGCTGAAGAGAATAAAGCTACAAAAACTTATTGAGCATTTTATGTAATAGTTGTGTTTCTGTATTAAATTATTATTTTAAAATGGTGTATACCGTTCAAGAGAGAACATAAATCATCCTTATTGATTAAATTGAGAAAATTATACAAAATAAGCTGCGTTTTCATCCTACAATCAACTGATAATAACAAAAAATACAGGTTGCCAGGTGACGATAGAAAACAAAAGATGCAAAAACAAATGAATGAGGTGTATAAACAATTGAATGCTCTTTCATATATAAGTATAAAAATATAGTAGTAGTGGTAGTATTTATTTATTTATTTACTAGCCGTACCCGTGCGCTCCGCTGGACCCGTTAGAAATAAATATAAAGTAATTACATAATTAAAATAGGACATTTGATCCAGGGAACATTCGTGTTTGATATAAGGATAAATCGTTTATTATGTTACTTAATTTAAATTGTATTTGCATAATTAAAATGCGATCATTTTGATCCATAGACCACTCATTTGGTCATAAAAATTATTTTAGGAAATAAGGAAACGAATGTACAGAATAGCTTATCAAATTTTCTGTGCATAAGAAGCTATTTTAATCTTACCTGTCCTCAATTCACTCACAAGTTAATGTAATAACATTATAGCATTATGTCCATCCAGAGAAACTACACTTTCCAATGATGAAATAATAATTAATTATACAAATCGGTTAATTTAGCTTCCGATATTACCATACAAACACAGAAACATTGTTTGCAGGCTGTGTTTCATAGCTTTCGATTGTTGTGTCCAAGGCCCCTTATAGACGAAGTCATTTGTTTTTTATTTCAATACACCGCCTTAGATGGCAGTTATTTTAATTTTAAAACTCATTTATCTCATTAAATATCACTCCTATCAAAATTTTTTAGAGAATAAAACTTATCAGAAATCATTTTTAAAGAAACTTTTGTTATGTAACATATTTCACAAAAATCAATAATAAGCGAGATATTTCGATTTATTTAATTCAGGCCCCCTTATAACCCCCCTTTTAAATAACGTATTTTGAATGCCATATAGCCTATAATCTAAGTTACAACGAATTTAATTTATATTCCAATTTTCATCGAAATCGGTTTAGCCATTATCGAGTGAAAAGGTAACAAACATACAGACAGACAGACAGACAGACATACAAACAAAAATTTCAAAAAAGCGATTTTCGGTTTCAGGGAGATTAATTATATATGTTAGGACCAATTATTTTTGGAAATTCGAAAATTACCAGAAAAAATTCGGCTACAGATTTTTTATTAGTATAGATTTGTTTATTTATTTATTTATTTATTTAACCTGGTAGAGATAAGGCCATCAGGCCTTCTCTGCCCCTCTACCAGGGGATTACAACTATAATATGAAGAATAAAATTACAATTAATATTAAATTTACAATAATTACAATTACAATAAAAATTAAAGTACGACAAGATTACCTGATTAATGAAAGCTAGTCAATTTATCATAGAAATTAAGAACAAAGAATATTTTTGTATTTACTGAATTACAAATTAAACCTAGAATAACAAAATTCTATATTGATGAAATTACCATATATTGAGATATTTTGTGATAGATTAGGAGAACTATTTACAAGAAACCATGTCTGAACGTGTCTCAATTACTGACTTAGTGCCTATAGGGGTGCCATTTGAAATTTCAAAGTGGGGGTGGCTGGGGAAGTGGGGGTGAAATCTAAAATACAATTAAGCCTGGTTTCAAACTTCCACCTCAATATCTAAATTGACGTGTTTTCTGTTCAAATTGAATTTAATTTAAATAATTAGAATTAGTTATTTAGACTGGGAAGTTTTGAAATGAAACCCTGTATAATACATGTAATCTATTGTTAATAGTTTTATTCTTGCTCTCTTTTGAAATGTCCGATGTTGCTGAGTCATCTTTAATGTCTATAGTTGACAATATCCTTTCGTGTCTTTGCGTGGTGACATTTTCCATACTGTCTCTCGGGTCGAGAATGTGAATTTTAGTTCTTTTTATTCCCTTTGTTTTGTAGTCCGCCCCGAGCACCTTCAATCCGTCCTGTGTTCTGCTACATATTAAATATTTTAGTTCTATCTTATATAAGATTATGAATCTCAGGACTGCATTAATATCAGAATTTAAAATTACATTTGCTGCCAGACGAAAGCCAGAAATGCCTTCCGTATCCACAACTTGTATCTGTGGGGTAAGTATACAAGAAATGCTACCTTGCAAAAATTTAATTCAAGAAATACGACGCAGTTGCTTTGAAAGGTTCTGCAGATATTAGCAGTTCACCCAGCTTCGGGTGGACTGTTTTACATGTTGCAGTTCACATAGAATAGATTACGAGTATACAGTGAATCCAGTTTCATTTTCTTACCGCTAAGGAGCATTTTCGGTGTTCGCAGTTACAGTACGATTATTTAGTCCTGACAGTCGCCGGAGATGTGCGCGTGGGACAGGCGAGTCCATTTAGTTACGCCAAGGGGTGTTTGGGTTATTCACTTGCTTGCCTTTACCGACCGCTCGCCCTATCTCTACTCCGGAACTCTCCCCGCTCCTCCTATTACTTCCCCTCTTTCCCGTCGCTGAGCTGTCAGAACTAAATAATCGGTCAGTACGCTACCGGCTACCGTTATGCGTGGGTGGTTTCTAATCCCGTATGAAATGGTTACTAGTTGAGTTTTTCTCCGATGTTTTCCCGAATGTAAGGTGATACCATGACGAATCTTCAGACGCTTCTCTTCAGATACCATCTCGCTATTTCCAACCCCACTGATGACCACAATATTCTTTTGAAAAGATTAACTCCGTACGTAGATGAAATTATTGGGGATCATCAGTGCGGGTTTAGGCGTAATAGATCGACTATTAAATACTTAGAAGGTCGAAATATAACAGTGTTCATAAGTTAAGATTAAAGATAATGTAGATAGGGGAGAGTCGGGTAGTATCGCACATCGGGTAATATCGGACAGTGAGTTTATTTCATCTACCACACGATGATAGTACCTAATTGACATGGTTACGTTTCTGTGATGTCGCATAGAGAATCGTAACCATGTCATTCAGGTACTACCATATGGTGGTAGATGAAAGAAACGCACTGTCCGATACTACCCGATGTCCGATACTACCCGACTCTCCCCTAATTATTACAGTTGTCTGAACATAAATAGTGTTCAGACAACTGTAATAATTATCTACATTATCTTTAATCTTTAATAGATCGACTATTGATAAGATTTTTTGTATTCGACAGATATTGGAGAAAAAATGGGAGTATAACAGTACAGTACATCAGTTATTCATAGATTTCAAAAAGACATATGACTCGGTTAAGAGAGAAGTTCTATGTAATATCCTTATTGAATTTATTCCCAAGAAACTAGTTCGATTAATTAAAATGTGTCTCAGTGAAATTTACAGCAAAGTCCGTATAGGTCAGTTTCTATCTGATGCTTTTCGAATTCACTGCAGGCTAAAGCAGGGACATGTACTATCCTCTTTACTTTTAAACTTCACTCTAGGATATGCCATTAGGAAAGTTCAGGATAACAGAGAGGGTTTGGAATTGAACGGGTTACATCAGTTTCTTGTCTATGCGGATGACGTGAATATGTGAGGAGAAAATCCACAAGCGATTAGAGAAAACACGGAAATTTTACTTGAAGCAAGTGAAGCGATAGGTTTGGAAGTAAATCCCGAAAAGACAAAGTATGTTATTATTTCTCGTGACCAGAATATTGTATGAAATGGAAACATAAAAATTGGAGATTTATCCTTCGAAGAGGTGGAAAAATTCAAATATCTTGCAGCAACAGTAACAAATATAAATGACACTTGGGAGGAAATTAAACGCAGAATTAATATGGGTTGTTAAAATGTTATGTTTTACTTAACGACGCTCGCAGCTGCAGAGGTTATATCAGCGTCGCCGGATGTACCGGAATTTTGTCCCGCAGGAGTTCTTTTACATACTAGTAAATCTACTGACATGAGCCTGTCGCATATAAGCACACTTAAATGCCATCGACCTGGTCCGGGATCGAACCCGCAACCTTGAGCATAGAAGGTCAGCGCTATACCAACTCACCAACCAGGTCGACAATAAATAAGGGAAATGCGTGTTATTATTCGGTTGAGAAGCTTTTGTCATCTAGCCTTCTCTCAGAAAATCTGAAAGTTAGAATTTATAAAACAGTTATATTACCAGTTGTTCTGTATGTTTGTGAAACTTGGACTCTCACTTTGAGAGAGGAACAGAGAATAAAGTTCTTAGGAAAATATTTGGGGTTAAGAGGGATGAAGTTACAGGAGAATGGAGAAAGTTACACAACGCAGAACTGCACGCATTGTATTCTTCACCTGACATAATTAGGAACATTAAATCCTGACGTTTGAGATGGGTGGGACATGTAGCACGTATGGGCCAATCCAGAAATGCATATAGAGTGTTAGTTGGGAGACCGGAAGGAAAAAGATCTTTGGGGAGGCCGAGACATAGATGGGAGGATAATATTAAAATGGTTTTGAGGGAGATGGGCTATGATGATAGAGACTGGAATAATCTTGCAGAGGATAGGGACCGATAGTGGGCTTATGTGAGAGCGGCAATGAACCTGCGGGTTCCTTAAAAGCCATTTGTAAGTAAGTAATAAACACAATACGATTTCAGGCTACGGTGCGTTCGGAACAGTAAGAGAGAAAAGTTAGTCATGTGACATAAATATTCGATATACTAAACCAACCGTCTTCTTCGGAAGTTGACTATTATTGGCCCAGCTGTCCCTAATTTTAATGTTGACGTCAATGAATATAAAGATTTAGGCCTCTAAAACTGAGATTGTTAATGGTCTTATCCATATTCAGCCTAGATTCATGTCAATTGTTGTTTCAACTATCTGCAATCTACAGGCTTAAATAGTATTCTGTGATGTTCAGTACATAACTGAACGAAACACGCTGAAGCATGACATGAATTTCTCTCCTCTCCACGGACTTAATCGCCTTTAATTTACCTCCGCATCATTGCCTCCTGTACTCGCTATTAGAGTTTAGTGCAAATAACGCGTCATAAAATTGAAAGTGAATGGGAAGAGACGTGGCCTTAACGTGTTGTGACATAACAATAACATAACCGAAGAAGAGAGTTCAGTATATTCTCATTTTGTGGAGTATACTCCTTGTGCTTGTGCGGAATTTATCAGGCGCATACTAGCCTACATTGAAAAACGTAAACTGAATTGAATTCAATTGAACTGAGGAACCTTAAGTAAAGAAGTCCACAAATCAGCAAACCATCAATGTCGTATACTTTCATTGAATTGAATTTCGGGAAGTGGATACTACGATACTACGATAAACGACTGGTGTGATGCCAATAAACTCAGCATTAACTCTAATAAGACTGTAGATATTAACTTTTCTTTTAACAGAAATATTACTAACTTGCTTTCCTCAGTTAAATTTCTAGGCATTCACCTCGATGCTGGTCTGGGCTGGAGTGTACTTACTTACTTACTGGCTTTTAAGGAACCCGGAGGTTCATTGCCGCCCTCACATAAGCCCGCCATCGGTCCCTATCCTGTGCAAGATTAATCCAGTCTCTGTCATCATATCCCACGTCCCTCAAATCCATTTTAATATTATCTTCCCATCTACGTCTCGGCGTCCCTAAAGGTGTTTTTCCCTCCGGTCTCCCAACTAACACTCTATATGCATTTCTGGATTCGCCCATACGTGCTACATGCCCTGCCCATCTCAAACGTCTGGATTTAATGTTGCTAAGTATGTCAGGTGAAGAACACAATGCGTGCAGTTCTGTGTTGTGTAACTTTCTCCATTCTACTGTAACTTCATCCCTCTCAGCCCCAAATATTTTCCTGAGTACCTTATTCTCAAATATCCTTAACCTATGTTCCTCTCTCAAAGTGAGAGTCCACGTTTCATAACCATATAGAAGAACCGGTAATATAACACAATGGATATCTTGTTAATAAAATTAATAAAGGAATTTTCATGTTACGAATCCTCAGACGAACATTACTTACTTACTTATTTACTGGGTTTAAAGGAACCCGGAGGTTCATTGCCGCCCTCACATAAGCCCGCCATCGGTCCCTATCCTGTGCAAGATTAATCCAGTCTCTGTCATCATATCCCACGTCCCTCAAATCCATTTTAATATTATCTTCCCATCTACGTCTCGGCCTCCCTAAAGGTCTTTTTCCCTCCGGTCTTCCAACTAACACTCTATATGCATTTCTGGATTCGCCCATACATGCTACATGCCCTGCCCATCTCAAACGTCTGGATTTAATGTTCCTAATTATGTCAGGTGAAGAATACAATGCGTGCAGTTCTGCGTTGTGTAACTTTCTCTATTCTCCTGTAACTTCGTCCCTCTTAGCCCCAAATATTTTCCTAAGCATTTTATTCTCAAACACCCTTAACCTATGTTCCTCTCTCAAAGTGAGAGTCCAAGTTTCACAACCACATAGAACAACCGGTAATATAACACATTAAATATTATATACACATTGAATATCTTGTTAATAAAATTAATAAAGGAATTTTCATGTTACGAATCCTCAGACAAACAATATGTTGTATAAATCTTTATTTACGGTTTATTATGCCCATATTTATAGTCTCTTAAGTTATGGGACCCATTTGTGACGTAACCATACTTCGGTTTCCAAGTTGTTTTTTCTTCAAAAGAGAGAGGTGAGAATTATCTGTAGTGTGTCTTCTAGAACTCTTTGTAAACCGCTTTTCGTTCAACTAGGAATACTTACGTTACCGTCAATGTTTATTCTCAACTGCCTTCTGTATGCTAAACGTAATGTGGATAATTTTCCTATTTGTTCATCTATTCATAATTATTCAACCTATTCCAAACTTGATATACGAGTATATTTAACCAAGTACAAATATAGTACTACAAGCAATAGTTTTATTTTCATGTCATATAAACTTTATAACTCTTTACCCATGAATAGACCTATAAGATATGTCATATTTTACTTTCAGAAGGTTAGTGAGAAAGGCATTGATGGCGAATCCACTCTACACTGTCAATGAGTTTAGGAACATTACGTTTTAGATACTATTGTTTTAACCTCATGTAAATGACACATTTGTACATTTTAACCTGATCTTATACCATTTCTTTTAACACTTTTAATCTGTTTTTGTAATTGTCTGGTAATTGTATATTTAGTTTGATTTGATTTCAATATCTATCCATATTATTGTAGGCCATGTATTATATATTTGTATTTTGACGTTGTCTATGGGCTGTATATTTGCTGAAAGACATTAAATTATCTATCTACGACCCAGCACTGCGACCATTCAAGATCTATTCTGCTGACTCTCAAGGTAGGCGCATTCGCAAACCTACACTGGCTGACTACATTAAAGTTCGATGCATACACAGGTTGAAATGGAATGAAGTAGAATTTTCGCGAGGGAGGCACTATGACCCGGCACTACGACCTTTTATGGTCTATTGCGCTAACCCTCAAGCTAGGCGCATTTTCAAACACACACCGGCTGACTACACTAAGGTTCGCTGCGTACCCAGAATGGAATGGAATTTTCAGGAGGGGCAATGTGACCCAGTACTGCGACTTTTATGGTCTATTGCGCTAACCCTCAAGCTAGGCGCATTTTCAAACACACACCGGCTGACTACACTAAGGTTCGCTGCTTACCCAGATTGGAATGGAATGGAATGGAATTTTCAGGAGGGGCAATGTGACCCAGCACTACGCCTTTTATGGTCTATTGCGCTAACCCTCAAGCTAGGCGCATTTTCAAACACACACCGGCTGACTACACTAAGGTTCGCTGCGTACCCAGAATGGAATGAAATTTTCAGGAGGGGCAATGTGACCCAGCACTACGGCTTTTATGGTCTATTGCGCTAACCCTCAAGCTAGGCGCATTTTCAAACACACCGGCTGACTACACTAAGGTTCGTTGCATACCCAGATTGGAATGGAATGGAATGGAATTTTCAGGAGGGGCAATGTGACCCAGTACTACGGCTTTTATGGTCTATTGCGCTAACCCTCAAGCTAGGCGCTTTTTCAAACACACACCGGCTGACTACACTAAGGTTCGCTGCGTACCCAGATTGGAATGGAATGGAATGGAATTTTCAGGAGGGGCAATGTGACCCAGTACTACGGCTTTTATGGTCTATTGCGCTAACCCTCAAGCTAGGCGCATTTTCAAACACACACCGGCTGACTACACTAAGGTTCGCTGCGTACCCAGAATGGAATGGAATTTTCAGGAGGGGCAATGTGACCCAGCACTACGGCTTTTATGGTCTATTGCGCTAACCCTCAAGCTAGGCGCATTTTCAAACACACACCGGCTGACTGCACTAAGGTTCGCTGCGTGCCCAGATTGGAATGGAATGGAATTTTCAGGAGGGGCAATGTGACCCAGCACTACGGCTTTTATGGTCTATTGCGCTAACCCTCAAGCTGGGCGCATTCTGAAACCTAAATATTTATTTTATGTTTTATATTTATATTTTCTATATCTGGTTTATTTTGTTAGGGTAATCTAAATTATTTATTAACAATTATTAGAACAATACTTTTATTAATTCTACTAATTGGTCTATCTATACCTGTTGACTACAGTAAGGTTCGCTTCATACCAAAGTTTCGAGCAGGCAACCCCACTCGTCACTAGGCCAGCCCCTTTCATGCGTCGGAAGCTGCTATGGAATGATGACAAAATTTAGAAATATGTTGGAATGATGTAGATGCAGAATAGTCTATGGGAAAACGGGAGAACCCCAACCTCGTCCGACACAAATGTCACTATTGATTTTTCACAGACCGAGACTCGAACTCGGACCACCTGCGTCACAGGCCGAAGGTCTGACCACTCAGCCATCGCAGGGGCAATGCAAGTGCAATCGGAGAGTCCACAGATTCCTGGTTGTGTGAACGGAATATGACGACTCGTACATAATTTACAGGGTGTTTCTGAAACGTCTGAAAAGAACAGTACGGTGTCTAGCGGCCCCGTTTGCGCCCGGCCTTGGTGCCGCGAATTTGGATCATCACGAAACAATTATTCTTTGTTATCAAGGTAATCAAGGAAGCAATTCTAAATTAATATAAGCTTGTTGGATTGTCTGGAGTTCTTTTACATGCCACTAAATCAACGGACATGAGGCTGTTGCATTTAAACACACTTAAATGCCATCGACCTGGGCCGGGATCGAACATACAACTCGGGCACAGAAGGCCAGCGCTATACCGTCTGTGCCACCCAGGGCGTCTATATACATATGTATATACAGGGTGTTGAAAAAAGTATCCAGTATTTTAGGAGGCGATAGCATGCATAAAAACAAGACAAAATGTCTAATAAACATGGATCCTACAACACACACTTTCTGAGATCTGAACACTTGTTCATAGGAGGTACTCAATGTGACGTCCATTTATGGCAATACATTTTTCTACCCTACAATACAGCAGGCTACCAGATAATCGTACCGTAGTTGACACCCCTGGCATGGAATACTGATATGTCACAAGGAATACTGAAAATAAAAGTCTGGTTGCGGATATGAGCGGGGTTCAGCAGAGATGATGTTGTGAATTTTCGTAATCAGCATGTGTGAGCTGATGAAAATCCCCATGCAGTTGAAGAAACAAGGCATCAGCACCGATTCTCAATCAATGTATGGGCAGGTGTTCTTGGCGATAGATTAAGGGCTATACGTGCTGCCACAGAGATTAACTGGGGCTCGTTATCAGGACTTTTTTTAAGGTATTGCCTACCTTGCTGGAGAATGTATCATGTCAGCATTCATGATGGCACACCAGCACATTTTTTCCGCAATGAGTGTTAACACCTGACGCTGACATTTCAGGACCGCTGAATTGATTGGGAGTCCCCACATCTTGGCTTGCTCGTTCCCCAAATCTCAATCCCTTAGACTTTTGAGTATCAAGAACAACCGGGTCAGTTTCAAAGAGTGCGTGATTCCTTACTCTAAAGGCACAGGAATCCACTGTCATGAATGGACGTCACATTGAGCACCTCCTATGAACAAGTGTTCAGATCTCAGAAAGTATGCATTTTAGGACCCATATTTATTAGACTTTTTTTCTTGTTTTTATGCATGCTATCGCCTCCTAAAATACTGGATACTTTTTTTTTTAACACTTTGTAAAGGGTGCGTCAGAAAGAACGGATGGATTTCAAACTATCGATACGCAACGAGGAGAGAGATATAGTGAGGGGGACCACGACTGTTGGGTCAGCCATAGAATGCAGTTTCAGTTGAGAATATGGTGTTGGTCTGGTGTACAACGTGCTTTCATCGTAGAGACATTTTTGAAAAATGAAGAGTCTGTGATCGCCACTCAGGACTCATTTCGACATCGGATGTCACGCTAGGATTCCAACTCGGAATACAATTTTGCGGTGGGTGGCTTCATTTCGTATCACAGGTTCAACATTAAAGAAGAAATCACCTGGACGAAATTCTATTGCACTGAGATTGTCCGAGGCTACGGTAAGATCTCGCGCCCTGCGACTTCTTTCTTTGGGACCATTTGAAGGCGTAAGTTTGTAAACATCGATCACATACACTGGACGAACTGAAGACAGCGATTCGCGAAGAAATCGTGGCAATTGCACCAGCTATGACTGTGAAAGTGATGGCGAACATCAGAAAACGCCTCGATGCCTGTATTGAAAGCCAAGGACATCATATGGATAATGTTGTTTTCCATAAATAAACTGCATGTATTGGTGAATATGTTGATAACAATAAATTTTTGATTTGATGAATCTTTACAATTTTCTTGCCATGTGAAATCCATCCGTTCTTTCTGACGCACCCTGTATATGTAGGTCTATATGTATATGAGGCGTGCAGTTCCAAAGTCCTCTAAATCGATTCGAGCATATTTTTCAATAAACGAAAAAGAAGTTTTACCGCTTTTGTTTTTATTTTGAGATGACGAGAGAACTCTTTGGCACATTATTGATATGAGAGTCAACAAGAGATAAAAATCATTTGGCGAAAAAGTGGAGTTAAATGTTATGTTTTATTTAACGACGCTCGCAACTGCAGAGGTTATATCAGCGTCGCCGGATGTGCCGGTATTTTGTCACGCAGGAGTTCTTTTACATGCCAGTAAATCTACTGACATGAGCCTGTCGCATTTAAGCACACTTAAATGCCATCGACCTGGCCCGGGATCGAACCCGCAACCTTGGGCATAGAAGGCCAGCGCTATACCAACTCGCTAACCAGGTCCACGAAAAAATGGATTTAGAGGGTTATATATATAGCCTATATAATTTCTTGTTCAATATGTAGTGAGTGATTTCTATCTTTACAACACTGATATCCACCGGTGTTGAGTAGCGGTTAGCATGTCTGACCGTGAAACTAGTGGGCCCGTGTTCAAATCCTAATTCGGGCAAGTTTCCTGATTGGGGGGGTTTTCCCGGGATTTTCTAAAAAAAAAAAAAAAAAAAAAAATGCTGAGTAATTTCCGGCCCTTGACCCTGGACTCATTTCACTGGCATTATCACCATTTCAGTCAGACTCTAGATAACCATCGCAGTGCATAAAGCGTCGCAAAATAAACTATTTATAAAAGAGAGAGAGAGAGAAATAACTCGTCCGGCCTTAATAAGGATGACCACGAGGATCCGGAAATTAATAGCATATAAATATAATTAATTAAATATGAATATTGTTATAAAAATAAAATGTAATAATAGGCTTCGAGACTTTGGACCCGATAGAGCAGTTCCGTGGGAAATCTGCATAACGACGTACTGAGTATAGTAGTAAAGCGTACAGTGGGTGGGGGTACTGTAGAATGAATGACAACAAATACGCAAAGAAAAACGCTCTGAATTTGAAGGATCTGATGAATAATTTGGTTTTCATACAAACCTATTTTCAAACTGTCTGAAACTGTTACACGGTTAGAAAAGTGAGAGCAAGAGATGCCGGAAGCCCTCAAATTAGTTGAGGAAATGACACAGAGAATTAATGAGGCACCAAGTACGCCGGTTACTGAACGTGTAAAACAGAAGTAGATATCAATTTTATGTAAAAATAACGGATATGGAGCATTGTGTCCTAATATAAACAGCAAATTAGTGGACATAGAGTCACCCGAGAATGAAGGACTGCCTCTTAGAGACTGCAATGATGTTAGGTTTTTCCGTTTTGCTCCTATAAAGTCATGCGACGTACAGTAGAGCACATCTTTTCACAGTACAAACTGTGTTTGGTAGACAACTGAAAAAGATTTACGTTTGAGACAATGAAAATGTATCTTGTAGTACATTGCAATTCGGTACTGTAACTACACTTCCTAAAGACGACCAATAGGATAAATGAATAAATTAAAATTCCTACATGTTTATTTCCATCATTAACACTGTGTATAATTAAACACAAATGCTTATAAAAAGACAGGAGAATAAATGCTTTTCACATTCTTTTGACATTATCATTGTGTAAAGCATATTTACTTTCAGAATGTACATAAATAAAACATAACATTTCAGAATGTACATATGTGTGTTTCCCCATACTACCGTACTCTACTCTAAATATAAACGTTGTTACCTCAACACATCTCTACCTTTCACTACCTGCAGCGAGTCAACAACCTATAGTACAAGCACAGTAAACGTATTGTATCGGGTCCAAAGTCTCGAAGCCTGGTAATAATTAAACACCATTGATTATCAATTATAAAATAAAATCTTAGAAGATGACTATAAAATTATACTTATAAATAAAATATTTTATTTAAAATTAGCATATCCTTAATTAAGGCCTTCTGAGTGGTATAAATGGAACTGTATAATTTGCAGGAATCTTTAAGAATTTGTGCTTGTGCTGTACGTAGATCTAACATTGTTAGTACATCTCGTCTCATTGTGATTCTGCTCCGGTTTTTTGTGCAATGCAGCACGTGCTTTGTAGTGGCCTCACTGTTTTGGACACAATGTTGCTGAATGTGAAACAGCGTGTATATTTCTTTTTAGCTTTTGAAGTTTCAGTTACTTCTAAAGGAAGTTTAAAAGCAAAACAAGTAACACTTCTCTCTTTTATAGGTAAGTTAGCATTGATGACGGCCGTGTAGAAAATTGTGGTGTTATTCAAGAGATCTTAAATAATAACAGAGCTAATAAAACCATACCCGATGTGGTGTTACATAAAGAGACTATGTCGCGCTGTACTTCCTCACCTTGCCGCTTCGTAAACGGTGGCGCTGACCTACGCTCGGCAGGCAGGCAACCCGTTGGTTGTGCGCGAAGAGCCCCATGCAATGTCAGTCTTGCTGCTGGCTGGCAGTCGGGTTTCGGAATCCGTAATAAACGGATGTTCTGCGTTGTAACTCGTAACTTCATGCTGGAAAACAGCGGAATGTGTTGAAACAATTGAATTCGCAACGCGACGTTCAACTGCTATTTATCTTTCTGAAAGATGTCCTCGGGATTAGGGAAATATGAAACGGAAGAGGAAGCTATTATAAATTAAAGATGTGTTTATTTTGTGTGTAGTGAAAATGTTTTCATATAAAATGATGAAACGCGGGATGTAAGGTGAACAGTGAGGGTTTGAAGTGGAACTGTTTATTATGCAGTGTTCCAGGGCCTCCTGCGATGTTCAGCACAGGTATTGTACATGTCATGTCATAAAAATCAGAAATACTTCACAATTATGTCTATGTGTAACCTACTGACAAAACAACATTTTTATCGTACTTATCTGGGATGATTATTGTATTTATTACCGTTTTGATTTTAGTTATGTTATTCAATAACAGTTTCTCGACGCTAATTGTCATGTAACTGAAGTTAGTGTGGTATTAGAGTAACTTATTTGTGTGTGGAACAATTGCTTTGGTTATAGGACGCTAACTTCCCTCCAAACGTGCACGACGTTGTGCGTAAACTAACGTGCACAGATATTTTACATGTCATGTCATGAAAATATGAAATACTTCACAATTTATTTATTTATTTATTATTGCTAGTAAGTTTGAAATGAATACAAATTAATAAATACAATGAAAGATAAACTAGCCCACTCCTGAATGGGTAAGACTCGTGCTCAGGAGGGGATTCCATTACAGACAAAAATAAAATTAAAATCGAGAGTGAATACAGATTAAATAGTGTTTAATATGTTTAATCCCCAAATTATAAATCCAATACAATTTTTTAAATTTTTTTATTAATTTGGAGAGGATTCGTGGTTGAAATATTATTGGAATAAAATTTGTTTAATAATCTGGGAGCTTGACTCATGCTATGATAAAAAGCTGCATTGGTTTTATATTTTGGTTCAGACAAATGCAGAGAATTCATATTTTTAGTTCTATATTTATGTATATACCTTTAAAAGTTATAAAAATTTCTATGAAAATATTTTAATAAAATAAAATAATACATTTGTTTAATGTTGAAAACTTTGAAATGTTTAAACAACAATTCAGTTGGGTAATCTTTCTACTTTTTTAAACAAATTGTTAATACTTTTTTCTGTAGTAAAATTAACGGATAAAGATTGGATTTATAAGTTCCACCCCAACCTATAATACCATACATAAATATAGATTGAAATAATGCTAAATAAATTACACGTAAACAGTTAATTGAAAAAGTATTTCTTAGAATAACAAAGTAACAATGTTTTACGTAATTTATTACAAATGTAATGAATATGATTATTCCATTTTAAATGATTATCAATAATTATACCTAAGTATTTAAACTCGTTAACTTCATTAATAACTGAACAATTGCAATTTATATCGGAACAATCAGAATTATGCATTTTAATTTGTAGTATATATGAAATTGGTTTATTACCTTTATTATTTAAAGAAAATGGGATAGCTATTGTTTTATCTTTATTAATTACAAGTGAATTTAAACCGAACCATTTTTTTATTAATTTTAAGCCGCAATTTGCATTATAATAAGTGTCAGTCCAAGTTTTTCCACTAAAAAGTAAAACCGTATCATCAGCATACGAATATAAATCACCTTCATATTCTTTAAGGTCTATCATTAAAAGCTCATTAATATATATTAAAAATAAAATCGGACCAAGAACTGTTCCTTGCGGAACACCTATTTTAATTTTAATAAATCCACTTAATACATTATCAATTTTAGTAGCTTGAATTATGTCTATGTATGAACTACCGAATAAACAACATATTTGTTGTACTAATCTGGGATGATTATTGTATTTATTACCGTTTTGATTTTAGTTATGTTATTCAATAACAGTTTCTCGGCGCTAATTGTCATGTAACTGAAGTTAGTGTTGTATTAGAGTAACTTATTTGTGTGTGGAACAATTGCTTTGGTAATAGGACGCTAACTTCACTCCAAGCGTGCACGGCGTTGTGCTTAAACTAAAGTGCACAGACGTAAACACGAGCAGATTTTACCCCCAGTGTCACTTAAAAAAGTGTTTATGTGAACACAAATGTTTAAGTTCGACTCCGAGATTTGTGTCAGTTTTTGTAGCTAATGAGTTGTTATAAAACAAACAATATTGTGAGAGCAAAAAATTGCGCAACCTTTGATCTGTTTTAAGTTTACAGTCGAGGCATAAAAACGCGTGTTGAGATGTGAATCGCAGAGAAGCGACCTTCACTCACATCTGTTTCATGTCACATGGTCGTCTCTTTGACAGATGACGCTACCGAGAAATAATCATTTCTGTTGATTCAGTACCGATGTCTGACTTGGTCGTCCTTGAGTGACATATGCGTATTTGACTACATAATATTTGCAACATTCCATATACTGTATCATTTTTTTTTCAAGTTAGTAAGTCTAAAACTCTTTCCAAAAGAATCGGTGCACATTGCTGTGCAAGGATATCATTAATAAAAATAAAAATTCGAAAGGCTGGTATGTATAAGTTAGAAGAGTTAGCTTATTCAAATTGAGGCGGTCAGAAGCAAAAGGGTGTAAGTGCATTTAAGGGGTTAGGTTCAGCTTACAGCAGTAAAATTTTGGTAATATTCAACATTTTTTCCTCCATTACTGTATCTTTTACAATAATGCAAATTAGTATGTGTAAGACACTGTCATTCTGCTATATGAAAAAAAAAAAAAAAGTTTTACGATTAAAAAGAATTATTTACATTTTTTTTTTTCAAAATTCAGTTCACTGTGCAGTGATGAAGCTTTTCTCACATAACTCAAAAACTATCCAACATTCTGTGATGAAATTTGTTGTGTGTATTTGTGCATGTCATATCTACAATATGATGCAAGATCACTTCTCTACCTTTGATAGATTGTCTGATAAAAAAATAAATTCATTTTAAAAAATAGTCAAATATCAGTATTTTCTTCTAACACAAAATAAAAAAAAATATTATTTGTTAAGGAATGTTGTTGAAAGAGCATGATATTGTAAACATGAGTTTCAGCAATAAAATAAAAGAGAAAGAACATGAAAAAGTTAACACGTTTTTGAGTTATGAGGGAAAAGCTTCATCACTGCAGAGTAAACTGCCACCATTTTGAATTTTTGAAAAAAATATATATATAAATAATTTTTTTAAATCGTAAAAATATACATTTTTCACATAGCAGGACAGTGTTTTACACATACAAATTTTCATTATTGTACAAGATACAGTTATGGAGGAAAAAAAATGTTAAATATCTCCAAAAATTTTGATTGCTGTAAGCTGTACCTAACCCCTTCAGTTCCTTCGAGGAAAAGTGATTAAAAGTTACACAAGTTTTTGTAAATGCCGTAAAGTTTTAATGTTACATTTTAATGTGTGATGTGCTTAAAAGATATATTCCTTTGCCAATGAAATTTTATGAGCTTGGGTCTACTCTGGATGCACTTAACTCATTTTTTTTTTGTAAATGTCACACCCCTATGCATCTGACCGCCTCAATTGAAATGTTTGTAATAAAACGCATTTCAAGTTACATGAAATTATTTTATTAAGGGCGTGTTTCATTTATATTTACATTACGAAGCCAATGTATTTTTGAAACATTACTGCAAAACGTTATAAAAATAAATCTGCTAATCATTTTTCCTAAGGAAGAGACTAGTGAAGTGCTTTGTGTGGAGTGTGGCATTGTTGAGGGTAGGAACGTGGATATTACGACGAAGTGAAGAGAAGCGCATAGAAGCGTTTAAAATGTGAATATGGAGAAGAATGGAATGGGTGAAGTGAACAGACGGAATAAGAAATGAAATTGTGTTGGAAAGAGTGGGTGAAGAAAGAACGATGCTGAAAACTGATCAGGAAGAGGAAAAGGAATTGGCTGGGTCATCGATTGACAAGCTAACATTCTGATAAGGGAGATAAAAAAAAATTAATTTTCTTTTCTTCCACCGTATTAATAATGACAAAAGAAGTGCTTATACAAATTTTGGCAACTCGACCGCAATTACGAGGGCCGTAAAAATAAGTTCGCCAGGAACCGTTAACAGAAAGGAAACACAATTTCATTGGAAAAATTTATTGGAAGAGACACAGCAATTGTTGATATTGATATTGATATTTATTTGTCATTCAACTTTACAATTCACAGTTATGGTGGACCTTCACATTTCTGTTTTTCGATCCACCATCCCTTTAAACATATAACTCTTTTCTATTAAGGTATTCTTTGCCGAGAATTTCTTGATTGCTTTCTAATGTTCTATTATGACTGAATTGCTATATGTCCTTCCCCCTCTATCCTCTTCTATTCTCTCCCTCCTACCTAGACTGTTTCCCCTCCATTCCTAAATTTCCTATTTTATTACCCTTATCCATATATTTATTTCGATAATACTCCTACAGTTATAGTACCCCTGCTACTACTCCCAATCTAAAACATTGAAAAACATCAAATATCTAATTCACTTAAATTACACTTCCAATTTCTCTCTCATTCCACTTCACATTTGTTCAGATATCATTGTATTCATTGTTTGATAGTTTATCTTATTACACTCTTACCCTATCTTCTTACACTAACACTTTCTTCTCTGTTCCTTTTCTTACACTTTTGTCACCCCTAACTTTCCTGCACTCACTTTTTAGCACTCTTCTTCTTCGCTATAACCTCTCCAACGCCCTATCTATTCAGTCCTCACAATCACTAATATCTGGTAGTCGCTTCCTTCCTACACTCGTTACAGCAATTGTTGAGCTATTTTCAACATGCTCCCCACCTGAATTGACACATTTGCCATATCATGGGATCGACAAAGGGGTGTAGACGGCTGTCGAACGCTGGTTCCGATCCCAGGCGGCTGACTTTACGACACAAGGATACAAAAATGTTACCATGGTATGAAAAATGTCTCAATTCCAGTGGGGGATATGTTGACAAATAGCGTAATAGGCCTAATTGCTATATCTGTTTCAATAAATCTTTCCATGCAATTTTGTTTTTTTTCTGTAAACGGCCCCAGGGAAAATCACTTTCTGGACAGTCTCGTAATTGCGGTCGAGTGGCCAAAATTTATATAAACACCTCTTTTGACATTATTAACATGATGGAAGAAAAAACTTTAACTTTTTTATCTGCCACCATCAGAATGTTTGCTTGTGAGAAGAAACTGCCTACTGAAGGATGCACTGGAAGGAATTGTGAACGGAAGAAGAGTTTGGGGCAGAAGAAAGTATCAGATGATAGACGACATGGATCATATGCGGAGACTAAGAGGAAGGCAGGAAATAGAAGAGATTGAAAAAAGCTGGGTTTGCAGTGAAAGACCTAATCTTGGGCAGAACACTATGAATGAATGAATCGTCTTTCAATCACCTTCCATAAGGCATTAAGTGTAAATATTTACGTCATGACTTGAAATGCTACAAAGACATAGAAATTCAAGTGTTTCTAAAATAAAATTTAAAATAATAATAATAATAATAATAATAATAATAATAATAATAATAATAATATGCATTTAATTTATAAATGGCATCTCGTTTACATTTTTTTTTACGAAATTCGCGTTTTCTGTACATTAACGATTGAAGAGAGGGAAGAAAAAATGTTTTCGTTGAAAATGTTTAATAATACTGGGTGTTCATTTAAAAGTGTGTCATGACGTCACTGTTGTTGGGTCACCGATTTGAAGCGAGTTTCAGCTATATGTCAGAGAAGTTGCCTATTATTTAAGGCGTTCTTCAATCTGAACTTGAGAACGTGTACGGTATAACTTGAACGTCGTAGCAACAGATGGCGGTCTGTACGGTCTGTGTGCTACCATAACCTCTTTCGAACTGTGTTTTGCGCCGGCAAGTCGTATGCAGGGTATTTATCATCGGTTGCGTACGGTAACATTCCACAACACAAATCAAATGCTCCGTGTCCATGTTGACCGTCGAAGTTAATGTCAACAAATACGTAAGTAATCGTCTTAACCCTCTCCCCATATCCCGACAGTACGTATTTCCAAACAGTTCACATTCCTGCCACTACCGGCGTTACCGTACGTTTCGGTACGTACACTTCAGAATGAACGCCGTGCTTGCTAGGCAACTTCTCTGCGGAAGTGTAGGAAGATTGAATTCTCTAGGCTCATCGGCTAGCCACATGATGGCATACAGCGAGCCATGACACACTTTGAACTGAACACCCAGTATACAGCTAAGTAATTGAGTATGTATTTAATGTCACCATTTTTCTGTAATTCTTCCTTAAAATTATGTTTTTTTCGCGATTTAGTTCATACGTCTCATCTTCTTTGTGGTTACAGTATTTTGTCTTGGCGTACGTAATATTTAACTTACCATAACAAATAGCGACCGAGTCTTAACATCGCAACTAGGCAGCGTTGCTTAAGCGCGAAAACATCACAACTAGGCAGACAACTAGGCATCGTTGCGTAAGCGCGAATGACTTGTGTTTTTCTGGGCTGCTAAAATGCCGCCCGCCACCTCCTTGAACGAAGTCACATGAAAATGAGTAATAGCTGTATATGCGTATTGACACCATAATGTGAGAACTTCATATATGACGAGTAAAATGCTGCAGTTTTAAGAGACAAAATAACTATATGAAATGCATACAAAATTCACATTTAAGTCGATGCCGATATGAAATGGAAGAAATGTTTTGGGATACGTAGAAGTTATATTCCGTCACCTAACATACAGGGTGATTCACGAGGATTTACCGTCCCTTACGGAGCTTATTTCCGAAGACATTCTGAGTAAAAAATATCATATAACCATTTTTCCTAGTCTCAATATTTTCAGAATTACACTACTTTGAAGTTGTTTGTAAAATACCATTATTCTTGTGTTTCAAGGGTAAAAGAATATTACGGATAAACAATGAACTATTCAGGAGTATCATTTCTTTAATTAGCTAGTATTCTGAAGCTAAAAATTGTGTTGTGAATTCCATAATTGCTTCGTACAATTTTTTTTTTCGATTTTTAACTACAAAATTAGTACTCGCCTGTTTAAAATCAAACAATAGTCTATTAATATTATAACTTTGACTAGTTTTGTTCTAAGCATACCCAGTAGTAATGCTCATACAAAGAGGATGTTTCATCTCATGAACAATAATTGGACAGATGTTCGAAACAGGAGCACGACACAGCTAATCAAATTACAGCTACAAACTGTAGTCTAATTCAACTATTACGCGAGACAAAATCTTCTGAAAATAATCTTATGTAAGCCTAGCTGGCGAAATGTAGAGTAGGCCTGAAGTTGTTTTTTTAGTAACTGAACGGAATAATTTGTCTATTTTCTATATGAAATTTTGTCGATTCCTTAATCTCCCGTATTTTCTTCAGAAAAAGTTGGCAATTACTATATTTGTGTCGCAAAATATTATAACATCCTGCATATTTGTATTTTCCATCGACTTTTGTCTTATTGGGCCGTATTCATAGACATTGTTAGCGCGGGCTTCCGGTGGATGATCAGCGTTTTTCGTATTCATAAACCAGTGTTAGCGATAGGATATGATTTGAATTCTGTACTAGTAACCAGTGGATATCCGGGGCTAGCTTAGTACGCTCGTAGCGCTTGCTGCGAAATGTCTATGAATAACACCCTAATTTTCTTTATTTTAAATGTTTTCGAAACAAAATGAAAAATTCTCTTCTTTGTTGGAATGTTGACAGTACATCATTGCAGTATTATTGTTAAAATGAGATTCAAACCCACGACTTCTCGTAGTCTTCGACGCTAGCCATTAGCTACTGTCAGCAGTTGACTTGCTATAAGCGTAAAATTTACCTCTGAATACCGCGTTTCTAGTTTGTACCATCCCTTTCAGTCTTCGAAATTCTTGCTCATCACTCAAACAAACCGCCGCAACCCGAGGTAGACTGCTATGCAGAACTTTAAATACAGTTTCAGATGGAATGTGTGTCAGAATTTGGCGCTGCGAAAGGAACAGTAGGTAATATTACGTAGAATATGCGGGAGGTAGGATGTAGCAGGATTACATCTTGCCGCCGAGGGCGCGAGAATGGCTGTATTTTCTCGCCTTGCAGTATTCATCCCAGCCCTTACACCATGAATCAGACTGGGTACTTCAGTTTTTCTTCTTCTCGTTTTCTATTTATATCTTACTTCTTTTTTATTCCCCCCTTTCTATTTTAAACCACGCTTATTCTCGCTCTTTTTTTTTTCTTATTTCGTACGCTCTACTCTTCGTCTTTTTTGCTTCTTCCATAATTTCATATTTTAAGAATTTCTCTTCTTTTCTTTCTTTCTTTCCTTCCATTTCTCTTCACTTTATTTACTTTCTTCGTTTGTAGTACTGATCGTTTTTCGTTTTTGCTTCCTTTTTTCTTTTTCCATTCTTCCCACTCTCTATCTTCCTATCATGCTCTTCTTTTTCATTACCGGTACTTTATCTTCCTTCATGTATTTCCTTCATTTCCTTTCTTTCTGTATCACTTTCCTTCTTTGTTCTTTCTTATTTCTAGGCCTATTTATTTTTCTTTCCTTTTTTTTTTTGCCGCTGTATATCGCTCTTTAGTGTGATCTTATTGTTACTGTATTTCCTTCCTTTTTCATTCATTCATTCATTCATTCATTCATTCATTCATTCATTCATTCATTTATTTTATTCCATAGATCTTACATGAGCAATGAAGCTCTAAGATGTGGAACATTTCAACATTTTACAATATTACAATTACAATTTTTACAAATTTTTATAGTTTTACAATTTAGTAATTTTCTACAATTTTTACAATTTTGTACAATTTTTTTACATTTTGGCGAGATATAGTGAGATGAGATGAGGTCCGAGGATTCGCCAAAATATTACCCGGCATTTGCCTTTTCGGTGGGGAAACCTCGGAAAACCCAACCAGGTAATCAAATCAAAGGGGGTAATCAAATCAAAGGGGTTGATGCCAAGGACTCGCCATAGACCATCCGGCTTCAGTCCCACGGCTGGGGAAAACCTCCGAAGAAACCAAAGTCCAAAGGGGGATCCAACCCAAGCCCGAACGCAGCTCCGGATCAGCAGTCCAGCGAGTCTGCCGACTGAGCTACATCGATGGCTCTACTAAAAGTATACAATACATAGCCAATCAGATTATTAAATTTACAAACGCAAACGATCATTCATAAGTTGAGCTATATTATAATACAAAACAATTTAATTAAATTTAAGGCATAAACAATTCAACCAGTTGTGATATACAGAAATTGATAATACATATCATGCAAACTACTTCAAGTTACAAACACAAACAATTTATCAGTAGAGCTATATAGATTACTATTCAATTTAAAGCATATACAATTCATCGGCCAAAACTATACAAATATATACAATACAAAGTAGCATACTTTCATTAAGCTATACAAATTTGTGCAATTAATATCAAGTAGATTAATTCAATTTATAATCATAAACAATTCATCAGTTGAGCTATACATATTGCACTTACATACATTCTTTATCTCTCATGCTTTCGCTCTTCTTTCTTATCATTAGATAAAGTATTGTCATGCGACGAAAATCGATATCGAAAAATAACGCTCAAAGGTATTTGAATTTTTCCACCTCTTCGAAAGATAAATCTCCAGTTTTTATATTTCCATTTCGTACAATATTCTGGTCACAAGACATAATCATACAGGCCTACTTTGTCTTTTCAGGTTTTACTTCCAAACCTATCTCTTTACTTTCTTCAAGTAAAATCTCTGCGTTTTCCCTAATAGTTGTGGATTTTCTCATAACGTAGTCACGTCATCCCCATAAACAAGGAGCTGATGTAACCCGTTCAATTCCAAACCCTGTCTGTTATCCTGAACTTTCTTAATGGCATATTCTACAACGAAGTTCAGAAGTAAAGGTGATAGTGCATCTCCTTGCTTTAGCCCGCAGTGAATTGGAAGAGCATCAGACAGAAGCTGGCTTATACTGACTCTGCTGTACGTTTCACTGAGACACATTTTAATTAATCGGACTAGTTCCTTGGGAATACCGAATTCAGTAAGAATATTATATAAAACTTCTCTCTGTGAGGAAGAGCAGACTGTGGATCACCTTCTGTTTCATTGTCCAGTGTTCGAAAACAAAAGATTTATTTTGGTCGGACATTTACATTTTTGTAATATAATATATGACAAACCACTATTCAATTTATTCACAAAAACGTGCTGCTATAAAGAGTTTTGTAATTTTATATGTAATATATTTAAGAACTTGTAAATAATTCAAATTATTGTAGTATATATAATTGTTAATTGTAAATAGCAAGACTGGGTAACCCACGTCAATGTAAGTCTATATGTAATATATTTAAGAACTTGTAAACAATTCAAATTATTGTAGTATATATGTGTTAATTTTAAGTAGCAAGACTGGGTTACCCACGTCAATGAATTTTATATGTAATTAATTTAAGAACCTGTAAATAATTCAAATTATTGTAGTAGATATGTGTTAATTTTAAGTAGCAAGACTGGGTTATCCACGTCAAATGAATTTTCATTATAATAATATAAACTCAGGCTATAACTATAACCCTAATGTACTTTCGGGTAAAATAGGGTTCAAGAAAATGTATATTCAAATAAATAATAAAAAACCTCTCTCTTAACGGAGTCATATGCCTGTTTAAAATCAATAAATAACTGATGTACTGTACCTTTATACTCCCATTTTTTCTCCAATATCTGCGGAATACAAAAATCTGATTAGTAGTCGATCTATTACGTCTAAAACCACACTGATGATCCCCAGTAGTTTCATCTACATAGGGAGTTAATCTTCTCAAAAAGAATATTGGACAAAATTTTGTACGACGTCAACAAAAGTTGTTCCTCGAAAGTTACTATAGTTAGTGTTGCCCCCTTTTTAAGATACGATTGTGGACTCCAAAAATAGTAAATGAAAATAATAATGATAATAATAAATGAAAATAATAATAATAATAATAATAATAATAATAATAATAATAATAATAATAATAATAGGCTTACTTTGAATAATAGTTCAAGCAAATATACTTCAAATAGTGATATCATTACCAACAGAAACAGAATTACAGTGAAACGGGTATAAGTACAGGGACATCATTTTATTTTTACTTCAATTTTTATTGTACCTGAGTTTTGAATGTACTTCACTCCCACCCCTTCTACTAATGAAGTTCAACCGTCCTCCACACAGATCCAAGACCGCATATACAGTCATAGTAGCCTTACGGTCATAGTAAACAGTACGTTTCAAAAATATGTTCGCGTTTTCCAGTGATGAAAGAGCTTTCAATATTGCATCATTTTCCATTTGCCTACATCGCATCCACCTGCTTCTAGTCGCCTCTCTGTAAATGCTTGTGCTGGGCTGTCTTAGCTCTTTTCTGGGAACATTAATTTCTGTTAGGAATTGGACGTCTACGTAATATTATACCCATACAATTGTTTAAAATAACTTAAATAAAAGGGCCTCGTTAAGTAATTAATTGTGTGACATGATTTCCTCCCTTTGTACGGCGCTGCGACGTAAGCACTTGGACGGACAGTAGATAGCATGTCTGAGTATCTTTTCGGATCGGGCAGAAGTGAAGATTGAATTTACAGTACGTAAGGTCTCTTTTATAGAGTAGGTACAGAATTATTTCAACATGAGTTACTAGTACGAAGGACGAAACTGGTAATTGGGATTAGGTACAATAGTCTATAGTGCGATAATATGCACATTAGAACTGAAGCCTGTATCGAAATGAAAGACCACCATTTTCAAAAATGTGTTTAAGTATCCATATTATGATTATTTTTTCAATTTAACTTCATTCTCTATATTGTACGCTAATGTGCTGTAGACAGTATAATATACACTGCATAATGAATACGTCCGCATGGAAAGCTCAGTTCATGAGTAAAACACTCATTGTTAATACTGACACTGTATTTTGATTAAACAAAAACCTAATGAAAATGATCAAACTCAAAATCGCGATATTTCCTAGTTTACGTAAATGGATGAACTACTTTTCTTCCCTCCTGTACCTAGTAAAGTGATTTGTTTGTATATTACGCCAGTATCATCGAACTCCAATCTTGGAAGGAGGTAGCAAACGGTGTTTCCGGTTCTTAATCCTTGGACCAAAAGTTAATATTAGAAATGTTAGTAAAAATAAAATGATGTCCCTGTATAATGAAAAATAATGTATCGCTCTCGTGATAAGCTATCACTATTTTATTTGTTCGTCTTTATTTTTCATTTACATACTTTCCTTCTCTTCAGCCCTCATCTTCTGTTTCTGTCTTTTTGTGAAGTGTGTCTTTGTGTTTGTGTTAGTCAATAAATCAGTTTCAAGCCCGTCTCCTTCTCTAGTTAGACTTCGTCCCGCCTGAACCCAAGTATAAAAGTTAACTTTAACTTTTGGTTCTGCTGGATATTGGAGCTCATATACCGTGGAATGGGGATAGCGTTATGAATTGAGATTACGTCGTGGCACGATAGCGTTATATAATGTATTCCATTGTGGACGTGACATTGAAGTTCAGTAATGGATGAGAGGGGGCCAAGAATTAACATGTCGCACGAGAAAGTGCATGAAACGTCTGAAATGCCTGGCGCTGCAATCGATTCCGGCGCGTGCAGTGCGAGCCCTCATTACGGCAGACCCTTGTCGACGTCGTCGTGAGGTCCTTCATTTCCCCAAGGGTCCGTAATCGCACAGTAGGAATTCTCCTGGAAGTAATAGCCCCGCAGTCAAGTGACATTTCTACGCAGCGACACCTCAGATTCTGCTGTCGCTATGCTTTATCATTTTTAATACACACTAGGGACAATTTTCTGCTTTGCCTCAAGCGGGAAAAATGCGACCTACAAATACGATCCGAAACAAAATATCCAGTCACAGAATCTAGAGAAAATCAAAACTCGACTGGGATTTAATTGACTATTACAAGATTAGAAGAAAGTAGTCCTATATAAAGATTATAAGAAATAAAGTACTCTAATACAATAAGATATTAATTGACTTGCTAAAATTCTATTTCACTAACGTTAGCTTCACCAAAACGTTTCAACGGAGCCGCAATTTTCAGTTAAATATATGTGCGGTAAACAAATGACGATCGTAAAGCATGTTTTATACGAGTACCGTAAAAAATTTGCAGTTTGAAATGTTGGTAAACAAAGAAACAAATGGTAGGGAGGTGATAAAAACAGAAGATGAGTTGCAAATATTTAATGAAATGTGTTCCACTGTATTTTTTTTTTCGTATTTTTATTGTGTAATCATGTAAATCGTGTTTCTTTATCACTTAACACCAGTATGTATCCCACTGTGTTGTTTTATTATTATTATTATTATTATTATTATTATTATTATTATTATTAATCTATTTTTATTGTGTACATATTATTCAATTGTCGGTTTCTAGTTTAATTACGTGAATCCTACTTACTTACTTGTAATCTAATACTAATTTGTATACTAGGCCTAATGTGTTTATTTTTATTTTTACTGTGTACATTTTTTATTGAATTATCGGCTTCTGTTTTTATGCGATTCGTATTTGATTCTAACAACATTAATATGTATTCCACTATGTTTATTTTTATTTTATGTGGTAAATTTTATGTAACTACCTCTTTTGATCTCATTATGTACCTAAATTGTATCAGTATGTATGTAATTACTTAATTCCGATCCAATTGTATATTCAACTATCTAAGCAAGTTTTAATCCTGGCTGAGTGTAAGAGAAGGACTTACGGCCTTAACTCAGCCAGGTTAAGTAAAGCCATTAATTATTATTATTATTATTATTATTATTATTATTATTATTATTATTATTATTATTATTAAGATTAGAAGAAATAAAGTACTCTGATACAATAAAAGTGGTTTAAGGCATCCTGTCTAGGACTCGCGTTACGGAATGCGCGCTGGTTCGAGTCCTCATGGGAGTAGAAATTTTCTTATGAAATTTCGGTCAGTTGTATGGACCGGTTCTGCCCACTCAGCATCGTGATGCACTGGGGAGCTACGATGGTTAACGTAGCGAAATCCGGTTACGAAAGCCAGCTATAACGGCTGGAGGGATCATCGTGCTAATCACACGATACGTCCATTCTGGTTGGATGATCGTCCACCTCTGCTTCGGCAGATCATAATGCGTAAGGGTAAAGGTTTGTAAAAACACTCTATAGAAAAAAAATTCGTAGTAATATATCTAATGTAGAGTACTCATATTTTTTATGCAAAACAAAAAGATTGAAAGAGAAAAGTCGGTTAATACGGTGACGGATAATCGGGGTTTTACCGTAAGGCCAGCGAAATGAGTCCAGGGTCCAGCGCCAGGAGTTACCCAGCATTTTCTCTTGATGAGTTGAGAAAAAATTCCGGAAAAAACTCAACCAGGTAACTTGTCCCAAGCAAGATTTGGACCAGTGTCCATGTGAAAGCTATGCAAATTTCATGTCAGACATGCTAACCGATACTCCACAGCGGTGGATTCTGCAATATTGGAAGTATAAAGGTCAGAGCACTCAAGTGGCCTGACAGGTCCATACATGTATGTCCAGATGTCTAATAATAGTAGTATGGTACGCGACAGTCAATATCTGGCGTGTGTCTGCAGTGTGACGTCCAGTCCTGGAAAATAGCTCTTGGTAACTGATCAGTAGATTGGTTCCACTTCCCCTCGTTCCCGGATCATGCAGTTTATATGCAACTCCGAAATGTTGACGTCTCGACATCTGACACGGTGCAAATACTAAAAAATTCTTAACTTATACCGCGCTGAACACCGTGAAAGTCTCTAATCGCACTTAATTTGTTTTACTATGTCTAATTCTTAAAGCACTATTTTTAGTATCCTCTTATTAGTCATTCTAGTTGTCACAGATGTAACATTTTTATTACTTTCAAACTCTATAGGCCTATATTGAAAATGGAATGACTTTTGCGAACTTTTATTATTAAAATCAATTGAGGTGGTGGCTGGAAAAGGGAAGCGGAATTCTCGTCACCGGAAATCTCGTCATTGTACCATCTAGTCACTGCAATTTTGCAATCAGGTGTTTTGGTTCCTTCGACGTTTTGGTCATCCGATATTTTTGTCGCCAGTACACATTTTCTTGAAAATAATAATTTATTTTGACAAGCAAATATATCCATAGGTGCACTGTATAAAATGTTATGTGATTAATGTTTCAAAATTGCCACACTGCATAAAATGTTACATGATTTATGTTTCAAAATTACCACCCAAATTGTGTCTGATGGCTCTGAGGTATGCAAGAACATGATCTTTATAATCAGGGTATCGTTCTGCATCCCACTAATTCTTCTGTATAAATCCTTCACTTTCTTCTTTTTATGGGGTGGGGAGCGACCTTCGCAGTAACCCTAAAGCCTCTGATAATTCGAGTGAATCGAAATTCCCCTTCGTGATGCTCCATCAGTACAATAAATTTGATAACAGCTAAAATAAGTAAGAACGTCACCTTAAACCTAAATTTTTTTCCAAATATTTACGTTTTATGCGTAACCACGGAAACAAGAAACAACATTACAGTGACATTTAAATCTCATTTTACTTATATGCGTAACCACAGAAAGAAACTTACAATGACATTTAAATATCATTATACATATATGCGTAACCACGGAAACAACCTTACAATGATATTTAAATCTCGTTATACTTATATGCGTAACCACGGCAAAAAACCTTACAATGATATTTAAATCTCATTATACTTATATGCATAACCATGGAAACAACCTTACATTGACATTTAAATCTCATTATACTTATATGCGTAACCACGGAAACAACCCTACAATGACATTTAAATATCATTATAGTTATATGCGTAACCACGGAAACAACCTTACAATGACATTTAAATATCATTATACTTATTTATATGCGTAACCACGGAAACAATCTTACAATGACATTTAAATCTCATTATACTTATATGCGTAACCACGGAAACAACCTTACAATGACATTTAAATCTCATTATACTTATATGCGTAACCACGGAAACAACCTTACAATGACATTTAAACATCATTATACTTATTTATATGCGTAACCACCGGAAACAGTCTTACATTGACATTTAAATCTCATTATACTTATATGCGTAACCACGGAAACAACCTTACAATGACATTTAAATCTCATTATACTTATACGCGTAACCACGGAAACAACCTTACAATGACATTTAAATCTCATTATACTTATATACGTAACCACGGAAACAATCTTACAATGACATTTAAATCTCGTTATACTTATATGCGTAACACGGAAACAACCTTACAATGACATTTAAATCTCATTATACTTCTATGCGTAACCACGGAAACAACCTTACAATGACATTTAAATCTCATTATACTTATATGCGTAACCACGGAAACAATCTTACAATGACATTTAAATCTCATTATACTTATATGCGTAACCACGGAAACAATCTTACAATGACATTTAAATCTCATTAGGCTATACTTATATGCGTAACCACGGAAACAACCTTACAATGACATTTAAATCTCATTATACTTATATGCGTAACCACGGAAACAATCTTACAATGACATTTAAATCTCATTATATTTCTTCAATAGAACATTAATAAATTATTGAATGTAATCGGTGACGAGAACGCCAGTGACTGAAATGTAGTCGGTGACAAGAAGGAATAATGACGACATATCCGGTGACGAGAATTTCTAGACTCGCTCAAAAAAGCAGAACTCATGTTTTGAGATACAGAGCTTTGAAGTTTTATTTTCTCTGCAGAGAAATAAAAATAAATAGTAACATGATCTCACAACCCACAATTTATTTGAATCTTTCTCAGTTATTATATATTTGTTTTTATTGGACAAGTATACGTTAAATTGTTTAAATAATTTTACAGAATATTAGCAGTATGTGCCCTTTTTCTGCTCAACTACGAAAGGTACGAATTAAGCAACCAATACTTCAGTAAATATTTGTTTAATACATGCTAGAAGCACAAAACACGAGAGCTTGAATAATTAACAGCAACACAGAGTAAACTATAACGATTACTTTACATATTATACGCACCAATATCAGACAATATCTCCTGCTCTTCTGTACCTGATGTCTACAGTCCTTTCTTCATCAATAAACTGATACAAATCTTGAATGCCCTTTACTTTTTGACTCTTAATCACAACGTGTTACGATCAGAATGTTGGAATGATTTTAATATAGGCATATTAAATACGTTTAAGAATTTCTTGCTATCTTTCTGCTTTCCTTAACTCTAAATTCTCTTCTTACAGTCTTTCTTTCACTAGTCTGCACAGAATGATTGCATGATTCATTTGAATCTTCCTCGTTAGAATGTATTTCCATTTCCTGTAAAATAAATTTTAAGTTCAGAATTTATGTATTATATATTATTTTCATAAAACACTAATCATTATTTTTATTGTTCAGAAATTACAAATTATGCAGTAATTATATAGGCTATGAATTTGTTTAATCAAATTGAAGACATTAACAAGTTTCTAATAAATTCATACACATAGGCTATAAATTTATTAGAAACGTGTTAATGTCTTCAATTTAATTAAATTTATTTATAGCCTATGTGTATGAATTAATCAGCCTATATTATATTTGTATTCTATAATTTCGGAATATCTAATTTTCATAAATTTTCCTACTTTATTCACGATACTAGCCGTACCCATGCGCTCCGCTGCACCCGTTGGAAATAAATATAAAGTAATTGCATAATTTTATTAAAATAGGACATTTGATCCAGGGAATATTCGTGTTTGATAGAAGGATAAATCGTTTATTATGTTACTTAATTTAAATTGTATTAAAAAAATTAAAATGCGATCATTTTGATCCAGAGACCACTCATTTGGTCATAAAACGATTTTAGGAAATACAGGGAACGAATGTACAGAATAGCCTATCAAGTTTTCTGTGCATAAGAAGCTATTTTAATCTTACCTGTCCTCGATTCACTAAGAAGTTACTGTAATAACATTATGGCATTATGTCCATCTAGAGAAACTACACTTTCCAATGGTGAATTAATAATTAATTATACAAATCGGTTAATTTAGATTCCGATATTACTTCATACAAACACAGAAACATTCTCTGTAGGCTATGTTTAATAGCTTTCGATTGTTGTTGTCCAAGGCCCCTTATAGACGAAGTCATTTGTTTTTTATTTCATTACACCGCCTTAGATGGCGTTATTGTAATTTTGAAACTCATTTATCTCATTAAATATCAGTCCTATCAAAATTTTGCATGGAATGAAACTTATCGAAAATTATGTTTAAAGAAACTTTTGTTATGTAATATTTTTCGTGAAAATTAATAATAAGGGAGATATTTCGATTTATTTAATTCAAGCCCCCTTATAACCCCCCTTTTAAATAAAATATTTTGAATGCCATATAACCTAAATTCTAAGTTACAACGAACTTAATTTATATTCCAATTTTCATATAAATCGGTTCAGCCATTATCGCGTGAAAAGGTAACAAACATACAGACAGACAGACAGACATACAAACAAAAATTTCAAAAAAGCGATTTTCGGTTTCAGGGCGATTAATTATATATGTTAGGACCAATTATTTTTCGAAAATCGAAAATTACCAGAACAATTTCGGCCACAGATTTATTATTAGTATAGATTATTCTTCTCTATGTTAATATTATATTATATTATATTATATTATATTATATATTATATTATATATTATATTATATATTATATTATATTATGTTATATTATTATATTATGTTATATTATTATATTATGTTATATTATTATATTATGTTATATTATTATATTATGTTATATTATATATTATATTATATTATATTATATTATATTATATTATATTATATTATATTATATTATGTTATGTTATGTTTTATATTATATTATAGGCCTATTATATTATATCATATTATATTATATAATTTCATTGTAGCTGTAATTTTAATTTTAGTTCCTATTTTATTTTATTTTCTATATTCGTCTTATATTAATAATATATCTGAACTGCGACCGAACACGAGCGCTGCTCTTTCGGTCCTCAAATTTTGTTAATATTATTGTGTCCTCTTTTTATATTGATTGTATTATTTTATTTGTATTGTTGTAATTATATTCTGTAGTCTGATGTATTATTCTGTATTATATGTTTTGTTCGGTATTATTATATAGATTTATACTTGACCATGTTATACAATCTTGCGATGCATTTCAAATTAGAAATTTGAAAAATAAACTATAATAGATCAAAATGAAAAATGAAAAAAAAAATTGAAATTAATTATATAGTTAAATTTTAATTACATATTTAGTACTCGCCAGAATTTGGCTACAACACATACTCTACAACAATATACAGGAAACAGCTGTGCACTACTTCCTTTAAACTGCACTCCTGACCCCTGGTGTTAATTTTTTGCAACAAAAATTGCAGAGATTATAGTACAAAATATGGAGATTCATTTAAGCCGATTGGCGGAGAAAGGGTACATAGGCCTATGTTCCCTTTTTCCAGCCACCGTCTCAATTTAGAAGATCGGTATCATTTTGCAGGAAAAAAGTTATTGAATAAAATTTATTATTATTGCAGAAAATAAAGAAAAGGTTCCGTCACGGATGTTACAGGATTTGTGAACTCACTTCACACCTTATTATTAAAAAGTGTAAAACTCAGATTTCTGACTCAAGCAAAAAGAGGTTCATTGTCGTAATGTCCATGTGAAAGCTACGGAAATTTCATGGCTACAAATTAGTTTACAAAAACATAATCAGTAAATATTTAATAGCTGTTTCTTCCATGTCACGGTTGTTACAACTGACAAGCAAACATTCTGTTGAGGGCAGATAAAAAAAAAACTTAAGTTTTCTTCTTCCACATTGTTAATAATGTGAAAATAAGTGTTCATACAAATTTTGGCCACTCGACCGCAATTACGAGGCCGTCCAGTAAGGTGATTTTCCCTGGGATCGTTTACAGAAAAAAAAGCACAATTGCATGGAAATATTTATTGAAACAGATACAGTAATTGTTGCTCTATTTGTCAACATACCCCCACTGGAATTGAGACATTTGTCATACCATGGGATCAATTTTTGTATCCTTATGTCGTAGAAGTCATCCGCCTGGGATCAGAACCAGCGTTTGACAGCCGTCTACACCTCTCTGTCGATCCCATTATACGACAAATATCTCATTTCCGGTGGGAAATATGTTGAAAAATAGCTCAACAATTGTTTTGTCTCTTGCAATAAATTTTTCCAATGAAATTGTGTTTTCTTTCTGTTAACGGACTCTGGCAAATTTATTTCTTTACTGCCCTCGTAATTATGGTCGAATGGCCAAAATTTGTATAAGCACTTCTTTTGACATTATTAACATGACGAAAGAAAAAATAACTTTTTCATCTGCCCCCATCAGAATGTTTGCTTGTGAGTTAAGGTCCTTCATTTTTTCAGTTTCAAAACAATTTGACATTTTAAAGTCAAAATATGCACTTGAACTGTAAGATTAATTGTTAACTCTAACTACGTACTAAAAATAAGTAGCAGAAATAATATAGTACTACAGAGTAAAACGTTCCTTGATTCTGGGCTCTGGAATTAACGGTGCAGGCTCTCAAAATATTTCAACAGTAGCACCTTGAAAAACATTCATTTACAGTTGATCTCTCTATCAGTAAGTGCTGCAAATTTTACCCAGACAAGACCACATCGATTCAATACCCATAACTTGTAATTTTTTTTTTTCAAAATAAAACATTAGATTATAAATGATAAAAATCGGTTTGTTTAATTAATATAAAATATTATATAATATATAATAATTAGGTTATTTTATTTAAATAATTATTTTACAAAGAAAAATGGTTATTTATATTATAATAATTACTTACATATTATTTATATCGCGAAAGAACAATAACAGAATGGCAATAACTTGAATATTATTTATAAAGCTAAAGAACGATAACAGAATATAAATAACGTGAATATTATTTATATCATTAAAGAACGATAACATAATACAAAAAATTATAACTTTAATATTATTTACATCGCTAAAAGAACGATAACAAAATATAAATATCTTCAATATTATTTATATCGATAAAGAATGATAACAGAATATAAATGATCATTTGAATATTATAATATTAAACGATTAAAAAATAAAACGAAAACTTGAACAAGGCCCGAACTCACAATCATTAAGCGAGCACTATACCGCTGATTTACGAGACGTATACATGGAACAATTCAATAGTTCCGGAACTGCTTCTACAAGCACATGCATCGTGTAGCATCGCCGTAACCCGAAGTGGACTTAGAAAATATTCGCAGTTTACAAGTGCGGCCACTTTTTTTTTTGACAGCTGTACTACCAACAATAAAATTAAAATTTCCCAATAAAAACTTCGCCACTCTTATCGTTAAACCTGGAAATTAGCTAACATGGAAACACAGGTCAGGAGGAAATTTGACATATACCAGAGCTGCAATGGTGAAGACAAGGACGACGATGAACAGTCAATAATAGCGTTTCAACCCTGCGAATCCTTTCCGATTGCCGTAGTTTGTAGGGTATTTATTTCCCTTTTATTGCGACTTTAAGCACGCAGTCTAGCCAAGTCTCTTACGTTCGTCATGTGTTCAGAAATTTAGTGCTGATGGAAGGTCGCGCCGAGTTGTTATGAAGGACGTACAGTTTGACCCTGTTTTCAGTTGTATTGACCGTATAAAGATAGAATACTCATGTTGGCTTTACGACGGTTAGCTACGTTGTTTCTAGGTTAATCCAAGTAAAGTTAAAATTCCCTCTCTTCAGATTTTTTGTACGTCACGCATGACCTATATACTTTTTCCTACTGAAGTTTTACAAATACGATGTGGACGTACGGTAATTGTTTTAAACATTGGTACGGTGACATTTTTCATTAATTGTTTCCTTTCTGTAAATCATGACATCCTATTTTGCGCTTAAATTGATGCATTGTTACAGTAGCTATCACCTAGCCGTAACTAATGTTAATTGCTCATTAAAAGGAAACGAGTTTCGAACAATGAAAGATCCTATAAAGTGGTTGACTTTAACAGGCATTACTAATGTTTCAGTCATTCATTGTGTTATGCCCAAGGGCAGGTTTCTCACTGCAAACCCAGCATTCTCCAGTCTTTCCTATTTTCTGCCTTCCTGTTTGTCTCCTCATACGATCCATATATCATAATGTCGTCTATCATCTGATATATTCTGCCTCGAACTCTTCTCCCGTTCACCATTCCCTCCAGTGCATCCTTCAATAGGCAGTTTCTTCTCAACCAGTGACTCAACCAATTCCATTTTCTCTTCCTAATCAGTTTCAGGATCATTCTTTCTTCAGCCACTCTTTCCAACACAGCTTCGTTTCTTATTCTGTCTGTCCACTTTACACGGTCCATCATTCTCCATATCCACATTTCAAATGCTTCTAGTCGCTTCTCTTCACTTCGTCGTAATGTCCATGTTTCTGCCCCATACAATGCTTCAGTGGCGGCTGATTGACTGAGGCAAGTGAGGCCGGGCCTCAGTCACTTGGCTTAACTGAAATTAAATTTTGTGTTTTTATATAATGTAGGCCTATTAGTTATTTGAATGAAGCATATATCGCTGTAGAAGCATTTGAAAACTTTGTGATGTAGATAGACCTGTTTTGCAGTAAAATTTGTTCCTGAGGCCAGGATCGCTCGTGCCGGGGCTGCTTCTGCATTTCGTGTGTCTTCGCGGGCTTTTGAGGTTGCGCTTAAAACGTTGTAGCTGAGGCACAATTCGTTTGGCGTCGTGGCCTGGTCAGGTTTCACTCCTTCCTTTCATGGGCCGGCCTCAAAGGTAGAGTGGGGTGGGAATAGCAATGGTGACTTACTTACTTACAAATGGCTTTTAAGGAACCCGAAGGTTCATTGCCGCCCTCACATAAGCCCGCCATCGGTCCCTATCCTGTGTAAGATTAATCCAGTCTCTACCATCATATCCCACCTCCCTCAAATCCATTTTAATATTATCCTCCCATCTACGTCTCGGCCTCCCCAAATGTCTTTTTCCCTCCGGTCTCCCAACTAACACTCTATATGCGTTTCTGGATTCGCCCATACGTGCTACATGCCCTGCCCATCTCAAACGTCTGGATTTAATGTTCCTAATTATGTCAGGTAAATAATATAATGCGTGCAGTTCTGCATTGTGTAACTTTCTCCATTCTACTGTAACTTCATCCCCCTTAGCCCCAAATATTTTCCTAACCACCTTATTCTCAAACACCCTTAACCTATGTTCCTCTCTCAGAGTGAGAGTCCAAGTTTCACAACCATACTGAACAACCGGTAATATAACTGTTTTATAAATTCTAACTTTCAGATTTTTTGACAGCAGACTAGATGGTAAAAGCTTCTCAACCGAATAATAACACGCATTTCCCATGTTTATTCTGCGTTTAATTTTCTCCCGAGTGTCATTTATATTTGTTACTGTTGCTCCAAGATATTTGAATTTTTCCACCCCTTCGTAGGATAAATCTCCAATTTTTATATTTCCATTTCGTACAATATTCTGGTCACGAGACATAATCATATACTTAGTCTTTTCGGGATTTACTTCCAAACCGATCGCTTTACTTGCTTCAAGTAAAATTTCCGTGTTTTCCCCAGTCGTTTGTGGATTTTCTCCTAACATATTCACGTCATCTGCATAGACAAGAAGCTGATGTAACCCGTTCAATTCCAAACCCCGCCTGTTATCCTGAACTTTCCTAATGGCATATTCTAAAGCGAAGTTAAAAAGTAAAGGTGATAGTGCATCTCCCTGCTTTAGCCCGCAGTGAATTGGAAAAGCATCAGATAGAAACTGACCTATACGGACTCTGCTGTATGTTTCACTGAGACACATTTTAATTAATCGAACTAGTTTCTTGGGAATACCAAATTCAATTAGAATATCATATAATACTTCCCTCTTAACCGAGTCATATGCCTTTTTGAAATCTATGAATAACTGATGTACTGTACCCTTATACTCCCATTTTTTTCTCCAAATCTGATCAATAGTCGATCTATTACGCCTAAAACCGCACTGATGATTCCCAATAATTTCATCTACATACGGAGCTAATCTTCTCAAAAGAATATTGGACAAAATTAGCAATGGTGACTTGTCTTCCTAAATAGGCCATAAATAACAAAAAAATTCCAGCTCTTCGGCAGGCAGACACAGAGACAAGCGCACAGTATGCAGGGTTTGGCATGCCTGTTGTAGCGAGACAGACCTAAGTTGGTTGATCTTTAACATCTGTATTAGCAGAAGAAATATGTGTATTTTAGCGGCGATGTTGCCAGAGTGCTGAAACTACCAACTTAATTTTGTAATTAACCGTGAATTTAATCACAAAACGCAATATAGGTATTTTTTATTAATCCAACTGTATCTTATCGCCCCTTTCAATATGCAGGATTATTTCACTTCCACCCTGTATAGCCTACTTGGTTAGTTTTCCAGTCCCGTATTCGGAATGGATACATTGCCTTCCAGAACCCTCGAGGTCCTCACATATCGTGATATCCAGTAATTCTATAATTTATGGCATATGCTTTGGAAGACATTAGCTGTTTTGCCAATGGAGGAAAAAATGAATGGCAATTCGGTAACTCAATTTCACATACGGAGTACAAGCGTTGGTTTCATAATTTAACACGAATATTCACGTAATAATATCATGTTTCTGGGCCGAGTTGAGTTATAATCATGCAAGAAAGTTCAGACGAGATCAAGAGAAGAATAAAACTGGGAGGGGTAGAACAAGTTCTTGCTTCTAAAATTCATCCTCACGGACAAATTCTTAAGCCGGGCCACTGGGGCTCATCAGGCTCTCGTACGCGGACGGGACCTGGCTCTATTTAGAGGTTGGGGAAGGATACACAAGGAATACACAAGTTAAATTCTGTAAGTGGATGTGCAAAAAAAATCTGTATATATAATTTTAACTAGTAATGGAAATTACGGGAAAATGGCTGAACGGATTTCAATAAATGGCCCGTCATTTTGGAGCTTGGAACCCAAAGTTTTTCAGGAAAATAGTAACTTTCCGTGAAGCGTTAGTTTTCCTACATAATTTTCCTATTTTCCAAAATCTAACTTTCGTCAGTTTTGAGAACTAATTGCATTACAGAATTTAATAAAACACACACTACAATAAACAATAGGCTATTACATGAAGGCCATGATCTGCAGGATTGCTAACATGTTTGGAGTTCAAATTCAATTTGTTATTAAAATCTTCATGACTTACTAAATAGTAATATGCGTTACAAGAGCGGTATGTTGACGTTTTCATGTTCGAGGAAAGGATTGAAGAAGCGAAACGTAGTTGAGCTTTTTTAATTTCGGAGAACATGAAAACAAACATACCGCTCGTGTATCGTTATTTTGTGCGAAGATCGTTTATTACATACCTGAAAGAGGAATTTCTAATTAGTTGCAATGAAATCTCCATCTTGGTTTCTGTTCAATGACGACAACTTTGGAAAACAAATATATCTACCTTCAACATTGTTCCTATAAAATGTTTTCTGTGTTTACTATACTCCAGCAGGCCGTGATATACGTCTGTCTTTTTTTCCCCCCAGTCTATGATGAGTCTGGAATCTTGTTGATTTTTTCATAATTCCTTAATGTTACTTGCATTACAAATGCAGTAACTTTTGTGGTGTTGTAGAGTTTACTTAATTTTTGCAAATATTTAAAAACAATAATTAACAGTGCAATTTAGGGGAAATTGCAGTGGTAAGTTTCAATGCATAATTATTACTATATTAAATATTTTAAAAATAATATGTTAAAAGCCTAAAGCAGTAAAATGAATATGACCATTATTTAAGAATAGGGAAATTGTTATGTGTGTTACGTTGGGCATACTGAATGTTGTATTTCACACTTACTCTTATTGGTTTTGGCAAGAAATACGAACTCGCAAAAATAATTTACAGGTCTGATTCTGCTGTGTGTAAGAATACAGTTGTGTGTTGGATATTAAAATCTACAAAACTTGAGGCCATTATAAATGAAATATTATTATAGTTAATGCTATGATGTGACTATTTTTCATTAATTATACATATTAATGCTATATTAATGATATGAAAGTGATACGTTTTGGGGTTATATAAATAGATGTAGAAATTATCTTAAATTAGATCTTCTTTTCTATAATTTACCGAGTGTCTGATATATATATACGTAGCTACAAAACTTACGTAAGATAATATTGTTATTAAAAATCAAGTATTTTTATAGTTATTAATCAAGTGGGGTTGGGTCTTTTCATATACTTAATGGCTGTCCTGACATTTATATGCGTCATTTTCTTCAGTATTGGCTCGAGAGCGCGCAAAAATTACAGTTCCTAAGGACCAAAATATTACTTAATAAAATAAGAGGCCTTCAAAATTTTGTAGTCTCCCGATCATTTCAGCAAGATCTGTTAGCACGATAAAATGATTTTACCCTCTACATTTCAAATTCTACATGCAGCAGCTATACCAAGATGCTATGTCTATTGTTCGAAGGTATAGCAAACCTGACTTTTTTTAACTTTCACCTACAATCCACAATAGGCCTAAGCTTAAATAGTTATTGTTTACGCTCACATGAAAAACCCACTGATCGTCCTGACATTGTTACTTGCGTTTTCGCGTTGAAACTCAAAAACTAAGGTCGATAGTTAAATACAATATAATATTTGTTACTCAGTCAAATGACAAATCAATGTAAAATAATGACTTATATTATATGGTCATTAAGTTTTATACACATGAATTACATATTGCAAACGTTTTCGCCCATTCAGGCATCTTCAGGCACAATTATACAATATCTCAATATCAAACTGTATAGTCATTACATTGGTGGTAGATGAACTGTTTAAAAGTAATGATGTACAACATCTCCATAATTAAAAATGTAATATTACAGGTCATAGAATTAAAATAATATTAAAATTGGAAACAACGTAGTGTTATGATTTAAACTTCATAATATTCTGTGAAACTCTTGTTCAGTAGAGTCAAATGATTGATGGGTTAAATGTCGTTTGAACGTGGCAACTGTATAGGTCACTATGAAACATCCTATGTTTGAAGTAATTATGAAGATGTGGGACGACCTGCTGCTATCAGACCTGTAGCTAATATATATATTTAATACTAACCGTACCCGTGCGCTCCGCTGCACCCGTTAGAAATAAATATAAAGTAATTACATAATTAAAATAGGATATTTGATCCAGGGAACATTCGTGTTTGATATCAGGATAAATCGTTTATTATGTTACTTAATTTAAATTGTATTTGCATAATTAAAATGCGATCATTTTGATCCAGAGACCGACCACTCATTTGGTCATAAAAATTATTTTAGGAAATACAGGAATCGAATGTACAGAATAGCCTATCAAGTTTTCTGTGCGTAAGAACCTATTTTAATCTTACCTGTCCTCGATTCACTCAGAAGTTACTGTAATAACATTATAGCATTATGTCCATCTAGAGAAACTACACTTTCCAATGGTGAAATAATAATTAATTATACAAATCGGTTAATTTAGCTTCCGATATTACATCATACAAACACAGAAACATTATCTGTAGTCTATCGTTCATAGCTTTCGATTATTGCTGTCCAAGACCCCTTATAGACGAAGTTATTTGTTTTTTAATTCATGACACTGCCTTAGATGGCAGTTATTTTAATTTTAAAACTCATTTATCTCATTAAATATCAGTCCTATCAAAATTTTTCAAGGAATAAAACTTATCGCAAATTATTTTTGAAGAAACTTTTGTTATGTAACATTTTTCACAAAAATCAATAATAAGCGAGATATTTCGATTTATTTAATTCAGGCCCCCTTATAACCCCCCTTTTAAATAATGTATTTTGAATGCCATATAGCCTAAAATCTAAGTTACAACGAACTTAATTTATATTCCAATTTTCATCGAAATCCGTTCAACCATTATCGCATGAAAAGGTAACAAACATACAGACAGATAGACAAACAAACAAAAATTTCAAAAAAGCGATTTTCGGTTTCAGGGTGGTTAGTTATATATGTTAGGACCAATTATTTTTGGAAAATCGAAAATTACCAGAAAAATTTCGGCTACAGATTTATTATTAGTATAGATTATTTTAATTATATGACCTGTAATATTACATTTTTAATTATGGAGATGTTGTACATCATTACTTTTAAACAGTTCATCTACCACCAATGTAATGACTATACAGTTTGATATTGAGATATTGTATAATTGTGCCTGAAGATGCCTGAATGGACGAAAACGTTTGCAGTATGTAATTCATGTGTATAAAACTTAATGACCATATAATATGTCATTATTTTACATTGATTTGTCATTTGACTGAGTAACAAATATTATATTGTATTTATCTACATTAATTGACAATCTGAACAATTTTCATCATGCTCTCTAAGTTAAGGTCGATAGGTTCAAGAAAAAGTATTTGGCATATAAAAGACCATTCAAAAGGAGTATGTATCATTATTATGAAAGCAAATAACTTTCAAAATGTCTAGTATTCAGCATCATTTGCTGCACAAGCCACTAATCTATACTAATAATAAATCTGTAGCCGAAATTTTTCTGGTAATTTTCGATTTTCCAAAAATAATTGGTCCTAACATATATAATTAACCACCCTGAAACCGAAAATCGCTTTTTTGATTTTTTTTTTTTTTGTATGTCTGTCACTCTGTATGTATGTTTGTTATCTTTTCACACGATAATGGCTGAACGGATTTCGATGAAAATTGGAATATAAATTAAGTTCGTTGTAACTTAGATTTTAGGCTATATGGCATTCAAAATACATTATTTAAAAGGGGGTTATAAGGGGCCTGAATTAAATAAATCGAAATATCTCGCTTATTATTGATTTTTGTGAAAAATGTTACATAACAAAAGTTTCTTTAAAAATAATTTGCGATAAATTTTATTCCTTGAAAAATTTTGATAGGACTGATATTTAAAGAGATAAATGAGTTTTAAAATTAAAATAACTGCCATCTAAGGCCGCGTAATGAATTAAAAAACAAATGACTTCGTCTATAAGGGGCCTTGGACAGCAACAATCGAAAGCTATGAGAGATAGCCTACAGATAATGTTTCTGCGTTTCTATGAAGTAATATCGGAAGCTAAATTAACCGATTTGTATAATTAATTATTAATTCACCATTGGAAAGTGTAGTTTTTCTAGATGGACATAATGCTATAATGTTATCACAGTAACTTCTGAGTGAATCGAGGACAGGTAAGATTAAAATAGATTCTTATGCACAGAAAACTTGATAGGCTATTCTGTATATTCGTTTCCTGTATTTCCTAAACTAATTTTTATGACTAAATGAGTGGTCTCTGGATCAAAATGATCGCATTTTAATTGTTTAATTCAATTTAAATTAAGTAACATAATAAACGATTTATCATCTTATTAAACACGAATGTTCCCTGGATCAAATGTCCTATTTTAATTATATAATTACTTTATATTTATTTCTAACTGGTGCAGCGGAGCGCACGGGTACGGCTAGTAATACTATAATTTGACGTTTCATTTATGTAGAAAATAATTTGCAGGGTTCGATGTTTAATTTTCATTTAACTCAATACTCATTTTTATGACTCATCTCCCTTTACTCAAACGCCATCAAAATAATCTGACGGGTAATAATTTTTCATTGATTTTGATGAATCGGTCTGGTTCACACACAAAGCTAAATGTCAATGGTTGTTAGTTCGACGATGTTGAGCGAAATCTGGCGAACGATATTGAAACGTGTCATTACTTCGAATTATACTGAGAACTTTCTTCATAGCCATAATCGGTAGCGCTCTTCGTGCCGTTTCATAGATTTTGTCAGGCGATATGGCAACAATGCGGTGGTCTCGATTCTGTACTTAGCAGCCGAGAATTTCTCATAATACCTGTCACGCTAATCGGATTTCGATTCTCCATGGAAACCATCCGTCCTGAAACATCTGAACCAGCTAACTATACGGCAGAAATAGACTGACGCAGTTGTGTAGCGGCGTTTATCGAGCAGATATTTAAAGGAAAGCTGGGTAATACGGTATACACGAGATATTTTTTATAACTTTCTGTTGTTACGAAGTACAAAGAGAGAGTATTGCTATGCTAAAAATTCATTTCGATATTCGGAATTCAACGCAGGTTTGTCTTCTTTTTTATTATATGAAGTAGAAAGCACATAATATTGTAACAGGTATACTACAGAAACCGATTTCTAGATTTTCACGGAAATGCACGTTTATTTAATCTTGTACAGCTGTCAAAATAAGAAGTGGCCGCTGTCTAGAAACAAAGTTTCCTTCGAGAAACTCCGCTACAATTCGGAGAAGGGCGATGTTACATGTTGTTGGACTACGTTGCCTGATATCTACAGGGACATCATTTTATTTTTACTTCAATTTTTATTGTACCTGAGTTTTTTAATGTACTTCACTCCCACCCCTTCTACTAATGAAGTTCAACCGTCCTCCACACAGATCCAAGACTGCATATACAGTCATAGTAGCCTTACGGTCATAGTAAACAGTACGTTCCAAAAATATGTTCGCATTTTCCAGTGACGAAAGAGCTTCCAATATTGAATCATTTTCGCACAGGTACTGTCGTCTATTTGCCTACGTCGTATCCCGATTTCCCCCACCAGCTTTTATTCGCCAGTTAGTGGCTGGGCTGTCTTAGCTCTTTTCTGAGAACATTAATTTTTGTTAGGAATTGGACGTCTACGTAATATTGTACGACTGTTTAAAATAACTTAAGTAAAAGGGCCTCGTTAAGTAACTAACTGTCACGTGATTTCCTCCCTTTCTACGACCCTACTACATAAGCACTTGGACGAACAGTAGATAGTATGTCTGAGTAATTTTATCTTTTCGGATTGGGCAGAAGTGAAGATTGAATTTACAGTACGTAAGGTACTCTTTGATAGAGTAGGTACAGAATTATATCAACATGAGTTACTAGTACGAAGGACGAAACTGGTCATTGGGATTAGGTACAATAATCTACAATGCGATAATACGCACATTAGAATTAAAGCCTGTATCGAAATGAACGGCCACCATTTTCAAGAATGTGTTTAAATATCCATATTATGATTATTTTTCAATTTCACTTCATTCTCTATATTGTACGCTAATGTGCTGTAGACACTATAATATACACTGCATAATAAATACGTCCACATGGACAACTCAGTTCGTGAGTAAAAACACTCATTGTTAATTCTGTACTGTATTTTGATTAAACAAAAACCTAATGAAAATGATCAAACTCAAAACGCAATATTTCTTATTTTACGTAAATGGATGAACTACTTTTCTTCCCTTCTATACCTAGTAAAGTGATTTGTTTGTATATTACGCCAGAATCATCGAACTCCAGTCGTGGAAGGAGGTAGCAAACGGCGTTGATCCAGAGGTATAACCAGGTTAATATTAAACATGTCAGTAAAAATAAAATGATGTCCCTGTACAATTATAATAAAATTAAAGTATTCTTCGTCTTACTGTTGTAGCGTAATGGTAGCGTTGCGGGCTGATATTCGTGAGGTCGTGCGTTCAAACTCAACCTAGTGCTTTTATGGTTTTTTTTGTTTTTTTTTGTTTTTGAGAGAGAGAGAGAGAGAAATATAATTGTTCTTGTCTCTTTTATGACTGTTTTAGTAATTAACATCAGATTCATAAATGTATTATGATATAACTTTGTCATTATATATTATGACATCATGCCTGCAAATGTAAAGAAAGAAATATTATAATCTCAACAAAAATATATTTCGTGACATAAACAAAAGAAAGCCACTGGCGTCTGACTTAGAACATTCAAACAATTAAAAGTTCAAAAAACAAAACAAAAAGCCACGATTCAATATTTAGTTCATCTTCCTCCCATCTCGATCACATCTTGCAGTCGAGTGGGCATGCAATCGACTAGTATTTTCATTTCTCAACCTCGGCATCCTATGACGAGTTACCATAAATCATCAGGACGTCTTGGAGGGGGATTGGGCCAATATTTCAGCATATGCTTCTCCACCTATGCCCTCATAGCTCAGTCGGAAGAACGTTGGGATGTAGATGTCAATGTCTTAGGTTCAAATCCTCGTCACTCATTTTCATTTTATTGTGTTACAGGATAGTATAATGTAATAATATAAGCAGAACAACTAACACTAGTATTATTTAACTATATTGTTTCAAATCTAACATTAAATTTATATTACTTATAGCGCTAAAGAACGATAACAGAATAAAATGATAACTTGAATATTATTTATAACGCTAGAGAACGATAAGACTAAAATGATAACTTGAATATTATTTATATCGCTAAAGAACGATAACAGACTAAAATGATAACTTGAATATTATTTATAACGCTAGAGAGCGATAGCAGACTAAAATGATAACTTTTATATTATTTATATCGCAAAAGAACGATAACAGACTAAAATGATAACTTTAATATTATTTATATCGCTAGAGAAGGGTAACAGACTAAAATGATAATTTGAATGTTATTTATATCGCTAAAGAACGATAACAGACTAAAATGATAACTTTAATATTATTTATAACGCTAGAGAACGATAGCAGACTAAAATGATAACTTTAATATTATTTATAACGCTAGAGAACGATAACAGACTAAAATGATAACTTTAATATTATATTTATATCGCTAGAGAACGATAACAGACTAAAATGAAAATTTGAATGTTATTTATATCGCCAAAGAACGATAACAGACTAAAATGATAACTTGAATATTATTTATAACGCTAGAGAACGATAGCAGACTAAAATGATAACTTGAATATTATTTATAACGCTAGAGAACGATAACAGACTAAAATGATAACTTTAATATTATTTATATCGCTAGAGAACGATAACAGACTAAAATTAAAACTTGAATATTATTTATAACGCTAGAGAACGATAGCAGACTAAAATGATAACTTTAATATTATTTATATCGCAAAAGAACGATAACAGACTAAAATGATAACTTTAATATTATTTATATCGCTAGAGAACGATAACAGACTAAAATGATAATTTGAATGTTATTTATATCGCTAAAGAACGATAACAGAAGTGAATCACGAAGAAAAAGTATTTTATAAGTCAACATTTGTCAACTAGGAAGTAAAGTTGTGATTTATGTTGATATATGACCTATATTTTGGCTTTATAAAATTTGTAATGCCTTTTTCAAAATTTATTGTGCCTTTTTTTTACGTTTTATTGCCCTTTTTGCCTGTATATTTTAGCTGTTATAAATGCCTAAACATCCAGTCTCTACACATAACCTACTTTGAACACCTATTTCACTTTTAAATACCAATTTCCGTAATTAGGAAGCAAATATTACAATCTACGAAGCTATTCTATCTGAATTTGTGCAAAATCGTCGTATCTTTATGTAATCGCGAATGAAAAGGGTATAGCATAAAGCCTTGCCAAAATTGTCGAATGTCATTTGTTCCAAGTAGTACGGCAATGCTGCACAGCTGCTCGTAGTCGGAGCAGCGATGGTGAAATGTTAAATTGGCTTTTATAAAAGTGTCACGAACTTGATAATGGTTGCTTCGCCCACAAATTTATTTAGCGAGTATGCCATTACAAGTGTAATTGCGGTATTTAAATATAACTGCATCGCATGATTCGAATCGTGAGCCGTCTTGATAAGGTGATGGCAGGATGCTTCGGATTAAACCAGTCATAACAGAGGCTGGACATTAAAATGCACTTACTGTTCACGAGATTATAACGCGGCCCTCGACTATATCCATTGCGGCCAGTTTTTAAAACGGTGGAAAGTAGCATGAAACTGTGATATAAGATTAGGGTTCATTTGTTTTAACGGTTGTCGTGGTAATTTGTCTTTTTTATTCGCTATTTTATGTGCGCATATTCTTTGTTTAAACTTTCCATTACCTCCTAATACATTCTGAAATCCTACTAGACTGTGTGGGATCCATTCCTGAGGTGGGGCACCTGTAAGGTAGGTGTCATCACTCCAGGTGATAAGGAGAAAGCCAAATAGAATATCGGTTATTCTTTGTTTTTGTATATTTTCAGAAGTGTATCTGTCCTATTCCCATATGTGAAAACCTAACGATGATGGTTTAATCTGTAGGGTGGGAGGGAAGTAACTAGGTATTAAAAAAGGCGTATAAAATTTACATTTACAACGCTAATTTATTGAAATTAATTTTATGTGTACACTAGCCGTACCCGTGCGCTCCGCTGCACCCGTTAGAAATAAATATAAAGTAATTATATAATTAAAATAAGACATTTGATCCAGGGAACATTCGTGTTTGATATAAGGATAAGTCGTTTATTATGTTACTTAATTTAAATAAAATTGTATTTGCATAATTAAAATGCGATCATTTTGATCCACTCATTTGGTCAAAAAAATTATTTTAGGAAATACAGGAAACGAATGTACAGAATAGCCTATCAAGTTTTCTGTGCATAAGAATCTATTTTAATCTTACCTGTCCTCGATTCACTCAGAAGTTACTGTAATAACATTATAGCATTATGTCCATCTAGAGAAACTACACTTTCCAATGGTGAAATAATAATTAATTATACAAATCGGTTAATTTAGCTTCTGATATTACTTCATACAAACACAAATATTCTCTGTAGGCTATGTTTAATAGCTTTCGATTGTTGATGTCCAAGGTCCCTGTTTCGATTGTTGTTGTCCGAGGCCCCTTATAGACGAAGTCATTTGTTCTTAATTCATTGCACCGTCGTAGATGGCGTTATTTTAATTTTAAAACTCATTTATCTCATTAAATATCAGTCCTATCAAAATTTCGTAAAGAATAAATTTATCGGAAATCATTTTTAAAGAAACTTTTGTTATGTAACATGTTTCACAAAAATCAATAATAAGCGAGATATTTCGATTTATTTAATTCAAGCCCCCTTATAACCCCCCTTTTAAATAAAGTATTTTGAATGTCATATAGCCTAAAGTCTAAGTTACAACGAACTTAATTTATATTCCAATTTTCATATAAATCGGTTCAGCCATTATCGCGTGAAAAGGTAACAAACATACAGACAGACATACAAACAAAAATTTCAAAAATGCGATTTTCGGTTTCAGGGTGGTTAATTATATATGTTAGGACCAATTATTTTTGGAAAATCGAAAATTACCAGAAAAATTTCGGCTACAGATTTATTATTAGTATAGATTATTAAATGGGAATAGGGATGGATACCTCAAAATTCAACGTAGGCACCTGATCCACACCTGTGGCGTAACGGTTAGCGCGTCTAGCCGTGAAATCAGGTGACCCGGGTTCGATTCCCGGTCGGGGCAAGTTACCTGGTTGAGATTTTTTCCGGTGTTTTCTCTCAACCCAGTATGAGCAAATGCTGAGTAGCTTTCGGTGTTGGACCCCGGACTCATTTCACCGGCATTATCACCTTCATCTCATTCAGACGCTAAATAACCTAAGATGTTGATAAAGCGTCGTAAAATAACCTAATAAAATAAAAAAAAAACCAGTTTCCTCAAGCGGCCAGGTATGGAATCCACAGTCTTCTGGAGGAAGTTGCTTGGAATATTGGTGATTAAAGCCCGAATCCGTGCTTTCAATTGCTCCAGTGTGCGAGGTTTCGTCCGGTACACCTCATATTTTGCCCAACCCCGTAAAGCAGGGGTTACCAATCGGTGTGTCGTGAAATTTTGGAATTGAAAAATAAATTTTATTGCATTGACAAAGTCTTTTTAAAACGCACTTTTATATTTGCAACGAAGTCTTTTATATGGTACATTTTATTTTGAGACAGACTTTACCAATGAAACGTGAACACCTGCAACAAAGCTCAGTTCAGTTTTTCAACCATAAGGCTACGTATAGGGAAACTCTATGCAACCCACCAAGCGCAGACTTCACATTAATTTAAATAGGAGAGTTTTCAAAAACGATAATAAAAAATCTTTTATCGGACATCCTGCATAGATAGGTTGGGATTTTTGTTTTTTTCTAATGCCACTCAAGTTGCTGCTTGTTCTTTTAGAATTTTCGATTGCGTGTTAACGTCAACCTATCTACAACACTGAATGTCCGACAGTACATAGAAGTTATCAGTGCTTTTTTTCTGACGGAACGCGCTGGAACGGCACTTTTTTGTTGCGTTTTTCATCATGGAACCGAAATACGTGTGAATAACTATGTTTCTAATATAATTCTTCTTTGAATTCAGCTTAGATCTTGGAAGTCTTAGTTGGACGAAAATCAGGTTAAAAATGACAAAATTCCCGTGCAGTGAACAGTAATGTCTTTTGATCCTAAAACTTATTTTTCACACAGTTCAGGACTAATTTTGAAAATTTTGACAATTTTGACACCCAAACTCTCCGTCCGCTGTAAAATATTCTACACAGATTTCGACCACCTTTTTCTCCAGAAGAAAAGTAGTGGTTATATTATTATTATTATTATTATTATTATTATTATTATTATTATTATTATTATTATTAATAAAATCAAACAAGTGTGTCGCAATATCGTGGGCGTTCAGTAAAGTGTGTCGTCAGTCAAAAAAGTAGCCAATCCTGAACTTGATAAGCCAAATGTAGTCCTGGTTTATATTCAATTTTTTATACTCTTATGCAGACCATTCCCTTTTTTCTCACCAAATACATCGCAGATGACACCCCTGTGAAGGCTGAACAGTCAGAAGAGAGTACTGTGCCAGACAAGTAGCCAATCCTGAACTTGATAAGCCAACAGTAGTCCTGGTTTTTATTCAATTTTTTATAATCTTACATGGACCATTCCCTTTTCTCTCACCAAATACATCGCAGACCGCACCCCGGTGAAGGCTAAACAGTCAGAGGAGAGTACTGTGTCAGACAAGTAGCCAATCCTGAACTTGATAAGCCAACAGTAATCCTGGTTTTATTCAATTTTTTATAATCTTACATGGACCATTCCCTTTTCTCTCACCAAATACATCGCAGACGACACCCCGGTGAAGGCTGACCAGTCAGAAGAGAGTACTGTGTCAGACAAGTAGCCAATCCTGAACTTGATACGCGAACAGTAGTCCTGGTTTTTATGCAATTTTCTATAAACTTACGTAGACCATTCCCTTTTCTCTCGCCAAATACATCCCAGACGATACCCAGAAGACAACGAAGTGTCGCACAGAAGTGTTCAATCCTGAACTTTGTAAGCGGACAGTGTTGTTTGTTTTATGCAATTTTTATACACTTGTGCAGACCATCCCTTTTCTGTCAACAAATTCATCGCCGCTTGGACTATAGTGCTGTACCAGACATAAATATAGCCAATCCTGAACTTGGTAAGCGCCACCTTCTCACATCCTGACGCTCTTGTAGACGATTTTCATTGGCGGACAGTGACTCTTATTCTAAGCAATTATTTTTTGTACTTTTATGCAGATCATTTCCTTCCTTACGTCACAAGGGATCAAGTAATGGCACACGTTTCATGATAATACTCGTACATAGTAATGGTAGATATTTAGCAACTAAAAACTACAAATTTAGCATTTATAGTACTTTTAATTTTAGGATTTAGCATTTTGTAGTGTTTTGGGATGGACCTTTTTATGGAAAGTTTCATGGTAGAAATTTAGTAAGTTATCATCAGAGTGTTAACAGGTGCATTTTGTAGATTTTTCAGTTGAAGTTTTAGAAAATAATAAATAAGAAAAGGAACGTATAAAATTACTTACTTACAAATGGTTTTTAAGGAACCCGCAGGTTCATTACCGTCCTCACACAAGCCCGCCATCGATCCCTATCCTGTGCAAGATTAATCCAGTCTCTAACATAATATCCCACCTCCCTCAAATCCATTTTGATATTATCCTCCCATCTACATATCGCCCCCCAAAGGTATTTTTCCCTCCGGTCTCCCAACTAACACTCTATATGTATTTCTGGATTCGCCTCTTCCAACTAGAAGGATCCCTCTTTCTCTTCTTAACAATACAAAAAAGAAAGACCGTTCATAAAGATAGCAAGCAGGTTAGGCTTATAAGTAGAATACATAAATATTAATATTTTAAATATGACTTCACTAAGAGCCGAAAGAGTGAATAAGGCGTATTATAGTGTATTGTACCACTGTAAACTACCTTATGAACTACAACGTTACATGAAGTTTACATTACAATTATTATTGACACATGAGCCAATAGATTATATACATCTTTAACTTCATTGTAATAAATTCATAAGTTAACAAAATTAATGTAAATACTTAATAAAACTACAAAACGTGCACATAAACACAAATATTTTTTATTTTATTCTTTACCTACCGATTTATATCATTATCATCATCTTCTTAACTCAAAATTTCTTCTTCAGTGGTTGTCATATTGTTGGTTCACATACTTAGGCAGGGCTGATCATATTAGGAAGTTTAAATGTAAAAACAAAGAACGGACGTGTAAAATTTTCCTTTGTTAACCGCACAATAGTAGACTGGAACAGCTTACCTGTGGCAATCTTTCAGGGTGGTCCTCCGAAAATAAATACATTTAAGGAAAGGTTGAGAAGGTTAGAATGAAAATGTAATTGTAGGTGCAGTGTAATTATCTAAGTTGTGTCATGTAATTAAGTTGACATGTAATTAATTAAGATGATACGTAATTTAGTTGATATGTAAATAAATTAAAGTGATATGTAATTAATTCAGATGATATGTAATTAATTAAGGTGATACGTAATTACTTAAATTGGTAATAGTGTGGTGAAATAGAAGTACTTATAAGTTAGGTTTACTTTTGCTTATTGTAGGCGTTATTATAGAATAGTTTTTATTTATAGTCCTAGGTTTATTGCATCTATTTATTTATAGTTAGAAATAAATTTACGTCTTTTATTTTATTTTATTTTTTATTGCTGTAATTATTGTATTATTGTAATGGTATTATTGTATATTATATATCACTGCCACCGGGTGTATACCCAATTGTAGTGTTAATAAATACATACATACATACATACATACATGGTGTGATTCTAGCATTTTGATTGGCTTATGGACATAGAACTAAAAAGAACTTAATAACCCTACACTTAGGCTATGGAGTTAGAACAAAACAGAATTGTTGATTTTTGTCTTACTGTCCACAATTCTTAGCATATTATGATAGATTCAGAAACTTTATAACAGTAAGAATTACATTCTACAGTCAGGATTTTATCGTCTTACTGTTTCTTTCATCTACAATTCTTAGCATTATTTCTCTATAGACATCAGAAACTTTATAACATCATCGTAATGAAAGACATTATACCCGTTAACTCAATTTAAAAAACAAAATGGAGATAGAACCATTAAGAACTGAAGGGACGATGTGTACACAGTATTTTCATTACGATTCCATGGATATTAAGAATTCTACAGCCATTTAGTTACTTTCCGCCCACACTGTATAACAGCGGGTCCTCTTTGTTGTGCCAAACATTCATTGCAAGCTTGAAAATTATCCCCCACATTCGTAAAGCGTAAATTAGAGATACGGGAGCCAAAACAGCGGGAATTACTGGCTTATTCATGCATTTAATTTTATGTTTACTTTAGTTTGTGAGATGTGCTATCTTGTAATTTGGATGCATAGGAAAGTATGTTTTTGTTTGATACATAAACTACAGATACTTGTAAACTATTTGAAACACTGTTTGTAAATTACAGTTTCTCTTGTAAAGAGGGAAGTGTGAGTCAAACCACTGTAATGAATATACATAATTTTAATCTGTTCATGGCATTTATGTTTCTTTTATTTAGAATTCTGTCCAGACATTTTTAAGGTGCGACATTATTTTTCCCAAAGAAAACTATAAAATCTGGAAAATTGCTGATAAAACCACGGTTGCAAGAGGGATTTAGGATTTTTGTCGCAAACTATCAGTATGATTCGTCACTGTTTGTCGCAGATCTTTGTCACACAAGTGTGATGCTTCGCAGTACCAGGCACGTCACAAGGATATCCATTTTTTTTAAGTGATATATTTGTAATTAATAATTTCCAGTACATCCTGGAGAAAGAAATGTTTGAAACTATAAAACTAAAAACCATGGAAATGTTTTGCGGTACTACAACAATAAAAACCATGGAAACGTTTTAAAATACTGGTTAAATAAAGTCCATGGATATATTCTCCAATATTATGTAAATAAAAAACCATAGAAATATTTTGCGGTACTATAGAAACAGAAACCATAGAAGAAACCTGGAAATGTGTCGCGGCATTATAAAAACAAAACCATGCAAATGTTTTGCGATACTATAAAAATGAAAACCTTAAAAGCTTTTGAGATACTAGAAAAATAAAAACTATAGAAATGTTGCACAATAGTATAGAAATAAAAACAATGGAAATGTGCGGTATTACAAAAATAAAAACCATGAAATCATAGAAAAAATGTGGAAATGTTTTGTTGTTACAAAAATAAAAACCATGGAAATGTGTGCTATTAAAAAAATAAAAACCATGGAAACGTGAAAAAAATAAAAACCATGTAAATGTGCGGTATTATAAAAATAAAAATCATGGAAATGTTGTGCGATATTACAAAAATAAAAACCATGGAAATGTTGTGCGGTATTAAAAAATAAAAACCTTGGAAATGTGCGATATTACAAAAATAAAAACCTTGGAAATGCGCGGTATTATAAAAATAAAAACTATGGAAAAGTGCGGTATTACAAAAATAAAAACCGTTTAAATGTTGTGCGGTATTATTGAAATAGAAGCCTTGGAAATGTGCGATATTACAAAAATGAAAACCTTGGAAATGTGCGGCATTATAAAAATAAAAACTATGGAAACGTGCGGTATTACAAAAATAAAAACCGTTTAAATGTTGTGCTATTATTGAAATAAAAGCCTGGAAATGTGCGATATTACAAAAATGAAAATGTTGGAAATGCGCGGCATTATAAAAATAAAAACTATGGAAACGTGCCGTATTACAAAAATAAAAACCGTGTAAATGTTGTGCGGTATTATTGAAATAGAAGCCTTGGAAATGTGCGATATTACAAAATAAAAACCATGGAAATGTGTGCTAAAAAAATAAAAACCATGGAAATGCGCGGCATTATAAAAATAAAAACTATGGAAATGTGCGGTATTACAAAAATAAAAACCATTAAATGTTGTGCGGTATTATTGAAATAAAAGCCATGGAAATGTGCGATATTACAAAAATAAAAACCATGGAAATGCGCGGCATTATAAAAATAAAAACTATTGAAATGTGCGGTATTACAAAAATAAAAACCATTAAAATGTTGTGCGGTATTATTGAAATAAAAGCCTTGGAAATGTGCGATATTATAAAAAGAAAACCTTGGAAATGTATCGGTATTATAAAAAAAAACTATGGAAACGTGCACGTATTACAAAAATAAAAACCGTGTAAATGTTGTGCAGTATTAGAAAAAATAAAGCCTTAGAAATGTTGCGATATTACAAAATAAAACCTTGGAAATGCATCACGGCATTATAAAAATAAAAACTATGAAACGTGCGGTATTACAAAAATAAAAACCGTGTAAATGTATCGCGGTATTGTGAAGATAAAACGAAGAGAATTCTTTACACCATAAAAATAAAAAGTAAGGAAATATTCTCCTATGCTATGAAAATGGAAACTTGGAAATGTAAAGGGATATAAAAATGAATGCAATGGAAACGTTACGAACGAGTTTTGTGTGACATACCAGTTCAGTCCTGTGACAAAATTCTATTATGTGACGAAAATGTAATGTGTGACGAATCAGATGTATGACGAATAATCTGTGACGAATGATTCGGAGGCACCGGCGTGGCTCCGGGTCATTAGTAAGGCGATTGTCAGGTAATGTATGGCGAATCCTCGACTTCATTTCGCTAAATACATTTTCGCTATCACCAATTCCTTCGACGTTTAATAACCCAATAGTTGGTACAGCATCGTTAAATAACCAAGTAAAGAAATGATGCGGGTCTCTTGCGAGAGACTTTCCGTGAATACGTGTACTAAATTAGGTGGGTTTAACGAACGTAAAAGATCTCATGTATGTTTGAAAGAATAATTGTAGTATTTTAGACTTAATTATGTAGCCTATTTATTCGAGACAGCATTATTTTTACAACATAACTACACTTCACTTTAATGTGTAGCAGAAGAATAAGAAGAAGAAGAAGGAGAAGTCACCGGCGTAGCTCAGGAAGTAGGCGAATTTGTCTGCTAATTCGGATCGGTCGTGGGTTCGATTCTCGCTTCAGCTGATTACAGGGTTGGGTTTTTCCCAGTTTTTTTTTTTTTTTCAAATGTAGGGTGATTGATAATAATCACATGGCGAATTCTCGATCTTATTTTGCCAAATGTCATTTCGCTATGGTACCAATTTCATCGACGCTCTATAACCCAGCAGTTCATACAACGTTGTTAAATAAGACCAAAAAAAAAAAAAAGAGCAGAAGGAGAAGGAGTTACGCTAGTTTTTGCTTTCTGTATTCTTTCGCCGGCGCATAATCTGATTTAACAGCTGAACAACCGACCTGATCACATCATGTGAACAACCAACACAGCACCGAAACCAGCTGACTGATCTTCGAGACGTGACAGCCAAAGTTGTACCACATTTAACCTACCTCGGCTGTATTTTAAATATTTATTTAACATTTTAGTATTTATTACTATTTTAATTCTCATGTCAAGCTACCATGGGTAAATACTAGAATATGTAAATGCAATTTTAACAGCAAGACTTTTAACACACAGCAATCATTTGTATCAAGCATGCTCTTAATTTACTTGTTTTCAACTTATATAACATGAATTCAATATCCATATGGTCGAAAACGCACGGACTTAATTTAAATACAAGTAAATCGCAGGCAATCTTAATAGAACATCAAAGATCGAAGTGTGACAAACAAAATTTGCCACCGATAATTGTAAATAATACTTCTATTACATACAGCTCGACTGTGAAGAACCTTGGCATTTATATGGATTGTCACCTGGAATGGAATGAACAAGTGAATCACACTTCCAAAAAATATTTTCTATTATTCACTCATTAAAGCGACTGAAACACTTTCTTCCAGATAAATTAAAATTAATCCTTGTACAAACACTCGTGATGCCACACTTTGACTACTGCGATGTTATATTAAGTATCCTCAATGCAAATTTGAGCAGCAGGCTACAACGTGTGCATAATGCGTGCGTCCGTTATACAGGATTTGCAATATTCGTAAGTATGATCATGTTTCCCCGTCTTTCCAAACTCTGTCTTGGCTAAGACTAAGCGATCGACGAGCCCCGCATTCTCTTGTTCTCTTATTTCAAATTCTGCGCACCGCTACCCCAATCTATTTGGCTTCTCGTTTTCAAAATTTATCCGCATATCATCAGCTAAGTATAAGATCTCATCATAACAATTTACTCATTATACCCTACCACAAGACATCTTTATATTCTTCATCTTATACAGTTTCAGTTGCTAGAAATTGGAACTCGCTTCCGTGTGATGTAAGGGGTTGTTGGACAATAACTTCATTTAGGTCAAAATTACATAAATTCTTACTTAACAGATTAATTACTGATTAATATTTGTTGCTTATAATTAAACTAACATCTGTCCATTCTTATTATTATCATTAATTTCTCTAAATAGATTTACAAAACCTCTAATGGCAATTACATTAATATTCTCATTATAGAAATATATTTTAGATTTATATATATATACATATATTTTCCTGTAACATAGTCCTAGTAAGCTTATATTAAATTAATTTTCATCATTTTACTAGCTATCTCAAATATTAAATTAATTATAATTGATCGAATTAAATTAGCTCATAAATTAAGTTACTACTTTACCTTATAGGTTTATCTAAATTTAAATAAATATGTAGTCTACTAGTCGTTAAAACTGAAGAATATTGCTGGAGAACCTTTTAAGTGTAGAGTAAATACTTGTAATTTAAATATGTATTGTATTGATTAAGGCTGGTTGAGTGGAAGAGAAGGCCTTATGGCCTTAACTCTGCCAGCGAAAATAAAACATTATCATTATTATTATTATTATTATTATTATTATTATTACTATTATTATTATTATGGAACATAATATTTTCCACATGAACAGTCAATAGCATATTGTCATTTTGTTTTCACATTTCATTCTGTGCTCAATCTTTAACATTTATGATAAAATGCAATACCACAGAGTGATATCTTGACATATGTACATGTATTCCTCAATAGCATTATTTTTCAAACAGAGTAATCGTTTAGCATCAAGCATGTTCGTAACCTGCTAGTTTAATTTGCGTATTATATGGAACACAATACTTCCACATGAATATTTAATAATATATGTAATTATAATTCCATTTGTGTCTAATCTTAACATTATGATATTGTTCATGTAAACAGCTGAGCCAGTGCACGTCTAATTATAATGTAACATTTATCTAGTCAAGTGGAAACCATGTTTGTTTGTCCGAATATTACTTCATTCCACTTAATTTCGTAACTCAGTATTCAGTATGTATAACATGATACTTATGATGATCTGATGATGGCAAATAATTGCCGAAAACGTTAATCCAATCAATAAATGTGACATAGTTAATAATCAAAACTATACATTACTTATGCAAATCTAATCTTTCAGGTAAGGCTTCCTGTAAAGCAGATTTGAACAATTTCAAGGGAAAAATTGTTCCGGGGCCGGGTATCACCACAATTTCAAGTCACACAGAGTTTGTGTGCACTCGATGTGGGTCTCTGGCGTTTCGTCAGCCCACGCGAGTTGTGTGGATATAAAGGGAAAAGTTGAGACGGTGTCGGGTAGAGTTCCCGGGTAGCTCAGTTGGCAGAGCGCTGGTACTTTCAACCAGAGGTCCCGGGATCGATACCCGGCCCCGGAACAATTTTTCCCTTGAAATTGTTTTTATACATTACTTGATAAGCAAGAAGACGGACCCATTTAACCTATATTCACCTGATTTAACAAGTTTGGTGTTTCTATTAGCTTTAAATCTCTTTTACCCTTTCTTTATTCTGGCATATAAGCTGCGTATTTTGTTAATGTAGCTATTGAATCAGTCATATTGATGGTGTTGCGTCACAGCATATGACAACCCATTCATCAGATAACAACCAAGCATATACTCGTACATGCCGTTCTTATTGAGTTCAGTAAACATGTTCATTAACTTAACTGAAATCCCTTAAAATTGAACGTGTTTCGTAGACAATATGTCAGTCCATTTCTTACCGTTCATTCTGGTAAAATTTCACACATTAAACATGTAAGAATTGGCAATAATGTTGCTGTATTGCAGTGGTTCCCAAACGTTTTCAAAGTGCAAGACATTTGTTTGCGACCATCCCCTTCCCCTCATTGCCGTACCGATATTTAATTCCATTAAAAAGAAAACAAATCCTTGCAAATCTAGTCTTTCAGGTGAGGCTCCCTGTAAAGCAGATTTGAATAATTTCAAGGAAAAATTGTTCCGGGGCCGGGTATCGATCCAGGGACCTCTGGTTGAACGTACCAGCGCTCTTTCCAACTGAGCTACCCAGGAACTCCACCCGACACCGTCTCAACTTTTCCCTTTATATCCACAGGAAGCCTCACCTGACAGACTAGATTTGCATAATATATACGTCACTGTGTACGTTAACAGAAAACCACAATTCCAAGTCACACAGAGTTTGTGTGCACTCGATGTGGGTCTCTGGCGTTTCGTCAGCCCACGCGAGTTGTGTGGATATAAAGGAAAAGTTGAGACGGTGTCGGGTGGAGTTCCCGGGTAGCTCAGTTGGAAAGAGCGCTGGTACGTTCAACCAGAGGTCCCGGATCGATACCCCCGGAACAATTTTTCCTTGAAATTATTCAAATCTGCTTTACAGGAGCCTCACCTGAAAGACTAGATTTGCATAATATATACGTCACTGTGTACGTTAACAGAAAACCACAATTCCAAGTCACACAGAGTTTGTGTGCACTCGATGTGGGTCTCTGGCATTTCGTCAGCCCACGCGAGTCGTGGGGATATAAAGGGAAAAGTTGAGAAAACAAATCCTTGTCAAATCTGAAACGACAATCTTACTCAAAATCAGTGCGTACCAGCCAACTTCTAGTGTACCGATAAATGTAAAACGAGAAACCTGAATATGCAAAACATTTTCCAATTTTCTTTGGCTTCTTAGACTGGCCTTGCTTGCTGATATCTTTTCGAACACTTAAAAACTTTGAACAGTAGTTTGCAAGGCCAAGATGTTGACATAATAACAGCAAGAGATACAGTCGAGTGATTTATAAGGAAACTTGGTTTTAGGTAAACATCACTTGACAAAAATAAATTTTATTCATTCCAATGTATTAAAGAATTCATGGAAAATTTGTGATAGGCTACAACAAATCCTGAATTTGTTTTTGCGTCCATACAGTTAAGTTTACACAGTTTGGAATAACAGTTTTTTATACATCTTGATTACATAACTTTTAACACTGTATCACTTCGGAATATGTATGATAAGAACTTTCTTGTGTTAAATTTTAATGTACCTTGTTAACATGTTTCGACCTATTTTGGGTCATCTTCAGAACTGGTCGTTGTTGGTCTTGGCGCCTCTTGTTTCCTGTGAGGGTGCGTTCGTAGTGTAGAGTCAAAGAGTGTATGTGTTTTGAAATTGAGTTGTGTGTTGAGAATATAGTTGGGGTGTGTTTTCGTGTGTCTCTATATTTCATATTGTTCTAGTGTATTGAGTTTCTGGCTTTTTGGTTGGATGTGCAGTATGTCCATGTCTCTGTAGGTGTGGTTGGCATTTGTTTCAAACACGTTACAAAGAACACATCACAGCCATAACAAAATTACAAAACACCTCCACATATGCAGAACACATCACAAATACCAACCACACCTACAGAGACATCAACACAGACATGGAAATAGTGCACATCCAACCAAAAAGCCAGAAACTCAACACACAAGAACAATATGAAATATACAGACACACGAAAACACACCCCAACGATATTCTTAACTCAAACTCAATTTCAAAACACACAGACTCTTTGACTCTACACTACGAACGCACCCTCACAGGAAACAAGAGGCGCCAAGACCAACAACGACCAGTTCTGAAGATGACCCAAAATAGGTCGAAACATGTTAAAAAGGTACATTAAAATTTAACACAAAGTTCTTATCATACATATTGCGAAGTTTTTTTTTTATATATATATTTTCCGGAAGAAACTGGAAACAAAATAAATACAACAGTCCCAGATGGATACTGAATTTGTTTTTAGACAGTTGCATCCAACTAGCTTAAATTCAGTATTAAGAAAAGACTCATTGAAATATGTACCTGCTGATGGAATACTCTATATTTTTTGGCAGAGCTTTGAGCAGTTTTGAATTAAAAGAATGTAAGAACACCTCGAGATTAAAATAAGTTTTTGAATTTGTTATAGCATTTGCAAACTTGTATTCATGAAAATTAAGTTTTCGCCATAATTGTCACCATAATAGAAGCGAAAAATCTTCAAAATTGAAAACACTACCAGTTTGTATGTGTGTGTATGTATGTCTGTATCGAGTGTAGAGTTTGGGAAGCTATCATTTCAAAAACAAGCTTGTATCACATTAATTATTTTCTACACAGCTACTCAAAAAATTTTTTATTTTTATGTTCAAGATTGTCCATGTTTCTAAGTACAAAATAAATGTGTTATTAATAAGGCGTTTTTTGTTTTATTTTGTAAACCATATCGCGACCCCCTCTGCTCTTCACACGATCCCCCAGGGGGTCGCGACCAACACTTTGGGAACCACTGCTGTATTGTATTTACAATAACGCAACTTGAATAACCTTAAAGTTCTTTACTTTATTTTACATTAAAGTTTCACCCTTCTAGCTTATATCGTTGCTGTGCTATGGATAATTACAGAGAAATCTAAATTATACCTCGCAGTTAGACGTATTCATGTAAAAATTATTTTTCATGTTTTGCTCCAATTAAAAAAAGAGATTAATTGAATGTTACGTCAAACCTAGTTCTGAGTTTAGAAAAATGTTACTTTATAATCAAAGTGTTTGTTTATTTTTATACTGCCAGTTAAAATATTGGCTGAAATAATATTTCAGGTGTATCCTTCAGCATTAGCAAATGAATACAATATTCTTAGTACACTAAATTTGAACATTCATAACCTCAAAGCATTTAAACAGAGCGAGAGAAAGGAACTTGTAATGGTGAACTATAGCAGAGAAACCACCATCAGTTTATATGGCTAAGATTGTGTGCTGATCCTAACTTTTCATGGGTACAATAAATCATTTTTGTACTTGTCATTGTACAGTAGTGGCAAAAAAACGGACCGACCCTTGTAGTTGATTTCAGAGCCTTGTTCACTCCAGAGCACGATTGCAGCGATATTTTGCTACTTAATTAACTTATTCCCAGAACATGAATTTTACCAGCAATCGAAAAGTATTGGGAATAAATTTGAATAAGGAACAAAAAAAAAAAGTTTCGTTCCCAGGCAGGATTCGAACCACGTAAGTCTTAGTTACCAGTCTATCGTGCTCTGGAGTGAACAAGGCTCTGAAATCAGCTACAAGGGTCGGTCCGGTTTTTTTTTTTTTTGCCACTACTGTACGTCTGGGCAGCGAAACAAAACGTCGTCGTGATGTGCAAAATTTAAATCTGTTGTCAAAGATCCAGAACTGTACGCAGTGTATTCTTCACCTAACATAATTAGGAACATTAAATCCAGACGTTTGAGATGGACAGGGCATGTAACACGTATGAATTAATCTAGAAATGCATATAGAGTGTTAGTTGGGAGACATGAGAGGAAAAGAGCATTGGCGAGACCAAGGCGTAAATGGGAGGATTATATTAAAATAGATCTGAGGAAGGTGGGATAAGATAATAGGGACTGGATTAATCTTGCTCAAGATAGGGACCGATGGCAGGCTTACGTGAGGGCGGCAATGAACCGCCGGGTTCTTTAAAAACCATTTGTGAAGGTACAGCGGAAATTTACTCGTGTGTAAGAATCTGTAGCACCAGATGTGTAGAGCAGAGGTCCCCCAAGTGGGGGTCGTGCAAAGAGCTGAGGGAGGTCACGAGATGATTTAGAAAACAAAGAAAAATACGCCTCAGAAACATAACAACGTTGAACATAAGAATAAAAAGTTGTCAATAGTAATAAAGTAAAAAAACTGTAAATTGCTATAATTGTGCATGTTTTTAAGAAAATAGCTTCTTAAATCTGAAGTCTATATTTACAAACTATTGTCATTTTCAATTTGTCGCTTTTGTTTTGATGGCAGTCATAGACTAGAAACTTAGTTTGCATAAATATGAATTTGCGAATACTATAAAAACTTTAGTAGCTTCTTCTGTAAACTCGAGGTACCTCTGCATTCTTTAGAGACAAATGTGTGTGGCATTTACCAATGTCTTTAAATGTACCCATAGCCAGAAATCCAAAGTATTTAGGTCAGGTGATCGGGGAAGCCATGCTACTGGATCTCTTCGACCAATCCATCGCCCATAAACCTCCAGGTTAATTATTATTGTTGCACGAGGCGTAGAAAATAGGGTGATGCCCCGACGTATATAAACAGAAAGGCAGCCTACACCACTGAATACTGTACCTACATACTAACACAAGTAAAATGATGGACTCCGTAGTATCCTGGATCTTTGTTTACTACTACATTCTCTGTGTACTTCTGTTGAGGGATGCTATCCACTCTAGAAAAAAACATATCTATGCCACTTCCTGTAAAAATATGAGACGCATTTTTTAAACACTTTGTATAAAAACTCGCATTATATTTGAAGAACTTTAAAAAAATGTTTTCCAATTGTAATATTTAAACTCTACTATAAGAAGAGTTATAGAATACTTTACAAAACTTGAAATTGAAGGTATTTAGTATGGACATACCTGTCACAACACAGTAAATCATTAACAGCTGGCTTTTTTCACTCACATAGTAAGCCTCTCTGTCTAAGTATGAACAGGAGCGCGAAGTGTTATGGTAAGCGTTCACTACATCGTATCGCACTCATCGGACGAATCGCACGGATCGGAAAAAGACCATCTATGCTGTAATTGTTATGTAACCGCGTTCACTACATCGTATCGCACGCATCGATTCACGGTAAATCCGTCCACGTTTCTCGGATGAGCAACTTTTCCGATGCGTGCGATCATGGCCTTCTTTAATAAATCAGTTTTAATTGCTCAACTGTTACTATTATGTTGTGCCATGTTCAGTGTCGCGCCAAAATGGCAGACGGAAAACTTATTTCGCTTGTAAAAAAAAACTGCGAAGAATTATATAATTTGAGGCACTCCCATTACAGTAATCAAGTCTAAAGGCTTTACTAATAATGTATTTAAAATAGGCTTAAGGACTTCACTAATAGATGATAGTATTTATACAGACTATTTAAATGGTTTAATTGATATTTTGTTATTTGAAGTGTTGTAACAGTGAAAAAGTGTGTTGTGTAAGTGAACTGTGTGTTTGTGTCAGTGAAGTGTTATAGTTTATAGTGGTAATGCAAAGTATTTATTTATTTTTACTTATTTATTTTTATTTATTTATTTATTTATTTATTTATTCGTTCATTCGTTTATTCATTTATTTTGCTAATAATTGTAACATAAAATATAATATATACAGAAAAACATTAGCTCGCCTCTGAAAGAGTAGAACTCGTGCTCAGGGGCGGATTCCTGAATTGAAATTAATAAGTATACAATACAATTTGTCCTATGTCTTCTATGCATTTAGAATATATAAATTTAAATTAACAACTTTTCAATTTTTATAAAATCATACATAACTTTTTAAATTTAATACTAGAACTATTAAAATTGACAAGATTAGGATATTTAAATATAAATTTGTTATATATTCTTGGGCCTAAATTACTACTATGATTAAATACTGTAACAGTGTTGCATTTTGGTTCAAACAATCTTAAAGAATTCATACCTTTTGTTTCATAATTATGAGAATACAATTCAAAATTATTTCGATTTTTATGTATGAATTTTATTAATAAAATATAATAAATTTGTCTTATTTGAACAATGAAATGTTTTTGAAGTATTAGTGAAATCAGGATAGTCTCAGTGAAATGTGTCGTAGTTCCAGTGCAGTGAGTGAATTGACAGCGAAATGAGTGTAGTGCTGAAAGGTACTTGTGCAGATATGAACATATCATACTCGTGGGTTTTAGTTCGAACTTAGGATTAAGATACAAATTAGATTTACTTTAAGTGATAGTGCTTCATTTAATTTAGGATACTCATTATTATTATTATTATTATTATTATTACTATTATTATTATTATTATTATTATTATTATTATTATTATCATTATTATTATTATTATTATCATTATTATTATTACTATTATTATCATTATTATTATTACTATTATTATAATTATTATTAATTATTATTAGTGTTATTATTGTGTTCATTATTAATTGTCATTATTGAGTGTAATTAGTTACCACTGCCACCGGGTATTTACCAATTTGCAGTGTGAATAAATACATACTACATACATATTATGTAACCAATATCTCTTTCGTTTCTTCCTCTTCAATTAAGAAGCATGAAACAATTACAAATTCTTATTCGCTAACACTCATGATTAATAGACCTAACCTCAAAACTCGTCTGTTTTCAGCAATGTCAATATCGTACGTCATATGTTTTAAACAGCTGATAGGGAATCCGATGAGACGATGAGGTAAAGCCGTTACAATGAACGCATTTCACTTAAAATATCCGTTGCGTGCGATTCGTTCGAGGAGTGCGATACGATGTAGTGAACGCTTACCTTTAGAAAGTACTCATTGTTTATGCCCTTTTAGAAATAGCTTGCTACTGATAAAACAGTAAAAGCTATTCTCACAATATTCTCCAAATGTTAAGGTACATGAAGTCATATTCATCTATGCCCATCTAAACAACTTGAAATTTGATTTTTGTCCATCTACATTGGAAAAATTTCACACTGTCAGCCGGCACAACAGCGAATAGGGATTATATAGAATGGACACTGAGCGAATTTTCCTGTGTTTTGTTTCTCTATGCGCCGGCGTTTAGTTCCACTTTCAAGCGCTAGAGGTTAGTGTAATCGAGCACACGCTAAGATAATAATTGAGAGTAGAGTTGAGACACAGGATCCAAACATCGCCTACCTTATTGCATAATCCAGTAACGCTTTGCTTCAAATAAATTCAAGTTAACAGCTTTTCCTTATTTCTCACTGACAAACTAGTTGTAAAAATTGTTTATATTTTAGATATAATAATTATAAGATAATATAATACAGTATAACATGTATCAAATTCGTTTAATATTTGCATTCAATATAATATAGGTATATGGTTTTTACTTCTCATAGGAGTTTTGTTTTCCCATTTTCAACGCTATCAAATCATTACATATTTTAATTGTTGTTGGGGCCAACGTCTCAACTCTCATTATAAAGGAACTCTAGAGTCTAGACATTACAGATAATGACGGATTTATTATTTCATGGGTCCAATTTATTTTGAGTACATAATGTACCTAGATATATTAATTGTACATGTTATATTTCTGCTGTGTCGACTGCTAGCTGGTGTGATGTCAGTGCCAACTCGTGGGAGAAAGCAGAATCTCACGCTCAAACTGGTTTGAAGGTCATTGCAATCAGTGCTGCTACATCAGAGGTACCGACGCGAAGTGTCCATACTGTATAATTATCTATACGCTGGGCACAATCCCAGCTAGAGCTTTGGTCAGAAGATAATTCGCTTGCTTCCTAAACATTGACTCACGCAATAATCTATAACATTATAAATAGGGACCGGAGTTTTATGTAATTACGTACCTATTATATTCCTTTCAACCTAACTGTATATAAATAAAAAATCTTTGCGAATCTTGTAATTACCATTAATATATTAAAATTTGATACTACATATTTTTACATATTTACCCCACATTACATATTATGGCTTGGTATTACATAAATCTACATATTTAAGGGTTTTTTCATTTTTACTTCTCTGAAAGGGGGAAAAAAACTTCTGCTGGGAAGTTTACAATTTGAAATACAAAGATTTAAAAAGCCTTTTTACCTACCCAAGAAAGGATATATTTCGGAACGAAACATAACGTCATTAGTTCCAGGAAGTAATAGAGGCACTCACCCTATACCACCCACTGTAAATATGTGTGAACAAAAGGCAACCTTCCTCACACAACTAAATTGTATTGTAAAAATCACTCAGAAAGTAGCGTTGGCTTCGTGCGGTGGATGGGGCGAGGACGACATGATTTGTCTCGAACTATAATTGTTCTGCACACGTCTTAAAAAGTCGTTCTCATGCAATTTACAACCTTACCCTCTTCCTAATTCTTCCAGGGAAAACTCGTGTCAAGTCTGACATGAGACTTTCAGGTTATTGCTTGACCTCTTTATTTTAAATTTAGTAGATCTATACGGAAATGGGATTTTCCGAGCAATTAGAAAGTATGGTTCTCGTATGGAATAATCCTACCCTTTTGAATGAGACAGAAATGTCACTTTTCAAACAACAGTTTGTAAATGCCTACAGTTCGAGGTCTTATTAGGTACTTGTTTCTTACAGGGATCAGCTAAAATGCATGTGTTCCACATCTCCTCTTATTTTCTCCTACTCCAGTAAAGCGAAACAGTGCTTGCTGTACTGTTTTTTCATTCATTTCACTCAGTTTTCTAGTTTTAGTACTTACAGTACCTATCAGGGGCGATTTCTCAGGGCATGCTATGCTTGCTGCGCAAGCCCAATATTTTCGTAGAATGTGTATTTCTCAAAATGGGATTACGTACATTAAAATTTATTTTGATTTTTATAATAATGTCTAGGCATAATACCATCCGCAGGTTGCACACCGCAAGATCGCAACGCTTGCTCGTATCTCGGAGCTACAGGAAAGACGTAGAAACAGTGAGAATATGATGCGCGCGCAAGTGCCTTCCTCCTAGAACGTCCCAGTCGCACATGCTTCTATTATATGCTGTATGAAGCTCTGGTCCGAGAGCTACACCAAACAACTATTTAACGTTACACAGAGAGCAGCAGTGTTGCCAATTCAGCGGTTTTCCCGCTAGATCTAGCGTTTTTCGGCGTTAGTTTAGCGGGTAAAATTTATGAAACTTGTATTGCTGATCTAGGGATTTAGCGGGTATTTTTAGCACTCAGCGGCAAAATAATATAATTTGACATTGACAATATAGCAATTTAGCGGTTTCTGTAAGGCTTCACAGCGGATGTTTAAGAATCGAGTTGGCGACACTGATTGGCAGCAGTTTTTACCAGTGAATGTGCTTTATTTGCGAGTGTAATGTAATTTTATGAGCGGAATGCATATGTTAGCTGCTGCATGTATTATTAGTTCTTAAACGTTAATTTGAAGTGTTGCAATGAGTTCGGAAATGTGTGTTATTAAAACTTTATTATCAAATCCATTTTCCCGGAGGACTATTCAAGAGAAGACCGACATTATAAAGAACGGCAGACCATGTCCAGGGCTCCCAGAGTGAGAGTCAAGTTTCACAACCATACAGATTTAAAAAGACAGCATAAGGAGAAAAATAGAGAATGTGTGCGCTCGTTCAGTGCATCTCAATACAACAATACGCATTGGTTGGCAGGGTCGAAAAAAAAAACTGAATAAACTGTTTTGTTGGCCGTGTTTGTTATTTTCTACAGATAACGGTGTATGATGTAAAATTGGCTTTGACAATTTAAATACTTTAACATTGTCTATTACAAGACACGAAAAGTCTGCAAACCAGATGAATTGTATCCTCCCATCTTCCCCCATCAATAAAAGAGCAAGCCTAACTTTCGTGACCAGCATTCGCCACCTGGTACCTATAAAGTGCAAGTGAGTTTATCTACTGCTTTTAACTAACTAAAATGGTCCCTGTATCTTCAACCCTAACAGCTTTCACTACAGATGGAAAAATAATAATGTGTCAAGTTTGCTGTAAAAAAGTCGGATGCTCTATGAAATCGTAACTGGAGAGTCTTACCTATCGTATACCTGCCAGATATTGATATAAAATATTTTCATGATTTTACATATTTTGGTACATATTCAGCTTATTTTTCTTACATAAATATGTACATATTTCACATCTTGATATTATATAAAAATCCGGTCCCTAATTGTAAACAAGTTTCATAATATACTATTCAAATACTGGCATTAATTTTGGGAAATTCTGTTCTTTTTCCTCGTGAATCTCCAGCTTAACGGGATGTATGGCACATTGATGATTAGTGTTGGTTCAAAATCCTCACGGGAGAGGTAATATGAGGGAAAGGATCAAGACCTTTAAAGATGACAATGACTATGTTCAAAAATTTCGTGGCATACAGTTTTGAGATAGGGAAGGAATTTCAGTCATATTAAGCGTTGTGTTTAAACGCTGCTTCAAACGAGCAGATGGCAAAGGCAGTCAGAACGTAGGCAGCGATTTGTAATGAAAACATGGAGCACTGCGGAAGCTTTCCATTTCCACAAGCTTAATCATCGAACGCCAACCGCTCGGAGTTATGCCGCTCTTCGCGTGCGGTTGTTTAATTGTACCTTTTGTGCAGCTCGGCATTGTCTCTTTTGAAGTGCGTTTTGTTTAGTTCAATCACGCTGCAACTAAAAATAAAAAAGAGAGCGAGAACTTTATTTATTGCATTGTTCGAATATTTTAAATATTTTCCTTGATTGGGGGGCTAATTGATTCAACATTTCAGTCGCTGAAATACTGAACAATGGAGTTTTGCTGTAGTTTGTACTACTGTTTGATAAAAGTGTGAACTTGTACTAATAATAGTAGTAATAATAATAATAGTATTGATAATAATAATAATAATAGTGATGATGATGATAATAATAATAATAATAATAATAATAATAATAATAATAATAATAATAATAATAATAATAAGACTTTTACGGTGGGTTCGATTCCCGCTGGGGACGATTACCTGATTCGGTTTTTTCCGAGGTTTTCCCCAACCGTAAGGCGAATGTAAGGTAATCTATGGCTAATTCTGGGCCTCATCTCGTCAAATACCATCTCATTATGCTAAATAACCGAGTAGTTGATACAGCATCGTTAAATAAGACTAAAACGTTTTATGGTGTGGTCAATTTAAATAGCCTATAGAATTATTCAGAATCTTAGCAGAAACTTCAATTTATATCAAAGCTTTATAACAAGATAATAGCTAAATTCCCAAACATATAATTTACTAATGTTCCTTATTTTAAAAATCAGTTTAAAAATTACTGTTTAGAGAGAAAATTTAAAGTTGCAGTTATTTTGATATCTGCGTTTTTCCTTTTTACTCTGTTATTTAATAAAATGTCTTAAAATTATGTGGAATGCCCCTTCAGCACGAGTATGTAACTTACTCTTTTCTGGGGTGCTATTGATTGATTATTATATAAAAACAATATGTATCTTTATTGTAGCAATAAATTATTATTATTGTTGTTGTTGTTGTTGTTACATTGTTTCGCTATTATTCTTGTGGCAAATTAAATAAATAAACAGAAATTCACGCTTTTCTTGAGTTGAAATTGTTCCTGCACGCTGAGATGTTTCAGAACTCTCAATGAACTGAAATATGGACCCTAAAATTATTCGTCATTGTAAAAACAGTGACAGAGGAAATGAGGAAATCCCTATGATGTGTGTAATGTCATTTGATGCTTACGCATGTATTGTGTGCGTGTTCGTTTCGCGTCCATATTGGAGCAAATGTGAATACGATTATCATTTAAAATATATTGCTACTGCCTCCCATGAATTACATATAATAAATACTTCCATATAGGTTACGTAGGCCTATCTAATATGCGGACTTTTCTTCTATATAGGAATGGACCCGTTGATATTGAGTTTATCGCATATTATAACGTAAGCATTTTCCAAGACGACCAAAGACGAATGACAAAGTAAGAACCTTTCTTTTTCTTTCTTTTTTTTTTTTTTTTTTCGTAATAATGTAGGGCAAAATATAGACGTTATGCATAAAAATTTGAAGATATTCGGCAAGATTTTCTTCTCAATGTTTATTCTACGTATAGAGGAGAAGCTGCTAATGATACATACATAGTGCTCTACCCAAGAGCAGGTCTTTCACTGCAAACCCAACATTCTCAATCTTTCCTATTTTCTGCCTTCCTCTTTGTCTCCTCATATGATCCATATATTTGATGTCATCTATCATCTGATATCTTCTTCTGTCCCAAACTCTTCTCCCGTTCACCATTTCTTCCAGTACATCCTTCAATAGGCAGTTTCTCCTTAACTAGTGACCTAACCAATAACTTTTCCTCTTCCTGATCAGTTTCAGCATCATTCTTTCTTCACCCACTCATTCCAACACAGCTTCATTTCTTTTTCTGTCTGTCCATTTCACACGTTCTACTCTTCTCCATATCCACATTTCAAATGCTTCTAGTCGCTTCTCTTCACTTCGTTGTAATGTCCATGTTATTATTATTATTATTATTATTATTATTATTATTATTATTATTATTATTATTATTATTATTATTATTATTTCAGTGGGATAATATTTATCATCACCTTTAAAATGATATGTTTGAAGATAGTAGTGCAAATTGAATTTCAAAAGTGTGGGGTGAGTGGTGATGAAGAGGTGGAACAGGAAATTCAAACATCATTGGTTTTTAGAACTTCTTTCTCGAAAATGGAATCGAAGTGTTTTCCCTCAAAGTCGTATACCCTGCACAGTACACATCTCAAATTATTCAGTGTGGAAACTTTTGAAATGAACATACGGTATATTAAAAAGTAAGAATGAAATGAATATCTGTTTCACATTTCTTGTGGACATCTTAAAATCCTTAGCTAAATTCATTTTTAAGATGGAGTTTGTAGGCTTGCTTCGAGAAATGATTTGTAACTGCAGAATGAATGCTAAACGATTATTAATAGTGATGATGATGTTGATTTATGCAAAATTTATTATATTATTATTATTATTATTATTATTATTATTATTATTATTATTATTATTATTATTCGTTCTATTTGGGATTCGTTTCTTTGTTTTAAATCGATCTTCTTCAGAGTACGCGTTTCCTTTCGCATTTTCTTTTCTAGCCAGGAGGTGCCACAGTAATGGGTAGTAAAATTGGATTGGCACGTTCGGGTAACTCTGCAAGACGAAGATGGCGCGCCTGTCCTCAACGCTTGGGTGATTCCATCACCTCGCAAGTCAGTCAGTCTTCCCCTGTCCATAACTCATGCTTGACCTACCGTCTGACGTGTTGGTCTTTCAGCCAATCGATAGGGTCTGGGTTCAAACCTGTGCATTAGTTCAGCGAGGTGTGTTACGTTTGTACGAGGCTGGATAAAAATGGGACTCTGTTTTTATCTTTTAATCAGATCAGTTATTATACGGGAATTTTACTTGAAGTAAGTAAAGAGATAGGTTTGGAAGTAGATCCCGAAAAGACGAAGTATATGATTGTCTCGTACGAAATGGAAATACAAAAATAGAAATCTATCCTTTGAAGGGGTGGAAAAATTCAAATATATTGGAGTAACAGTAACAAATATAAATGACACTGGGGAGGAAATTAAACGCAGAATAAATATGGGAAATGCCTGTTATTATTCGGTTCAGAAGCTTTTATCATCCAGTCTGCTCTCAAAAAAGTTGAAAGTTAGGATGTATAAAACAGTTATATTACCGGTTGTTCTGTATGGTTGTGAAACTTGGACTCTCGCTTTGAAAGAGGAACAGAAGTTAAGGGTGTTTGAGAATAAGGTTCTTAGGAAAATATTTGGGATCAAGAAGGATGAAGTTATAGGAGAATGAAGAAAGTTACATAACGCACAACTGCACTTCACCTGACGTAAATAGGAACATTAAATCCAGACGTTTGAGATGGGCAGGGCATGTAGCACGTATGGGCGAAACCAGAAGTGCATATAGAGTGTTAGTTGGGAGGCCGGAGGAAATAAGACCTTTGGGAAGGCCGAGACGTAGATGGGAGGATAATATTAAAACGGATTTGAGGGAAGTGGGATATGATGGTGGAGACTGGATTAATCTTGCTCAGGATAGGGACCGATGGCGGGCTTATGTGAGGGCGGCAGTGAACCTGCGGGTTCCTTAAAAGTCATAAGTAATCAGATGAGTTATGCTAGAACACGGGCTTATTGTTTAACACACACGAGTTAACTTTGAAGGATACTTATGATAGAGGAGGTCGAAAATGAGAGATTTCCCGGGATTCCCGGGAATGTGCTTATAGTTGTAGTATAGTCATTTGTTTCAGCGGCAAATGTATTTCTACATTGTGGAAGTATTCGAGACTATGGAAATCGAGAAAAAGGAACGTGGAATCTTCTAACCCTCTTCAATTTCTTGTAGCACTTTTACTCCTACATACTTTTAAATTCTGTGTCGTAGGCTACTGAAATTTACTTTCTGATAAATGCACAATATGTTTTCCTGGGTTTCAAGAATGTCAAATATGTATTGACATAATAATGTAACTTATAACATGTGTTTCCTGACAGCCATGATTTGCACTATAAAAGGGTGTTAAATATGTAACTGCTGGAGTATGTGATGTTAAAATTAACAATCGGTTTAACAAGATGTTAGCAGTAACAACAGTTGATGAAACATATCTTCTGTTTTAAGTTTACAGTTAAACTACTTTTTAACCACATGTGATGAAGCTTGTTGGAAAAACTTCTATTGGAGTGCGTTTTAGGTGGGTTAGTAAAAGACCTAAGTCCTTAAAACAACCAAGGGCTGCCAATACTTAAGTTTATTAATCAGTCTTGAAATAAAAGGCGTAGCACAAGTGATGAAATGAAGATGATGATGATTACTCTTGCCACGTGGGCCACTCGTCGCCCTCCCCAGCACTTCTGCTGACTGCAGAGCTATTATAATAATACTGATGCCTCTCCAACGATCGCCGCGCCAGTGACGCTACTGTGACCTTTGAAGTCCGCGTGATTCGCGTCTACTCGATGGCGTACCCACGCCGTGGCCAGTGCGATGACCTGCCTCTGGACTTTGACAGATAATTCTTTAGTCATTAATCCCAGTACATACATGCCTCAAACTATAAACTTTAGATCAAGTCTGCACGAGTTATGAGGATAGAATACATTTTAGATTTACAGTATTAATTTAAACAGTAATTACAATCATACCAATTATGTCCCTACAGTAAGTGGGCGCTTTTTACACACACGTTAAATATTTAACAAAGCTTGGTGAAACTTTGAAGTCTTTTGAAGTTCTTTCATGAGTCCGCCTGAAGGAACGTAGAATAGCACATTCTTTATCTGTTCTGTTTAGAATATTATTCACTTCCACTCCAAAATATCTGAGAACTCGCTTTGAATATCTTACAACTTTGCAGAATCAACATCAGACTTATTAACTATTCCTCGTCACCGTACCTCTTTCTATTCATCCTCTTTCACAGTGTCAGTTTGTCGCCTATGGAACTCCTTACCTCGTCATGTCAGGGATTGCCGAACGGTTAATCAATTTAAATTAAGAATTACATAGGGTAAATTAGGGTCTGTTGGACACTTTGTACTTTACCGTGTTACCACGCCACTTGTGGGCACCATATTCTGCTAGAAGTCAATGACGGAAGTAGCCACGAGTGAGGCTACTTCCGTCATTGACTTCTAGCAGAATGTGGTCCTCACAAGTGGCGAGGTAACACGTTAAAGTACAAAGTGTCGAACATGCCCGACTGTCCAACAGACCCTAATTTAACCTACTTTTACATTAAATTGATTTGTGAGTGTTAGCCGATTTTTATAGGTTATTCTGTGTGTATATAAATTGTCATTTAGACCTATCATAAAGTAGAATTAGGATATGAATTGTAAATAACTTAATTATGTATCATGTTCAGTCAATATTTCATTATAGCCCATGTAAGCTTGTTAATGTGCATGAAAATGATTTTTATATTTAAGTATGACTTTACTATTTTTGTCATTGTTTTATTATGTATTTCACTTCTGGTAGTGTGGAAGAGAAGGCCTCATGGCCTTAACTCTGCCAGAATCAGTAAATAAATAAATAAATAAGTGAAACTGGGCCTATATCTTTTACGGGTACTGAGTTACTTGGGATTTAACGATGCTATGCGCCAGCGTGATTTAAATTTTGTCTGTTGCAGGCTCCCCCCCCCCAAAAGCATTCGACGATTAAAAAATAGAAGTAATTGTGTGTAATTCAGAAAACAAAAGTGTATTTTATTTCTGTACATATTAAATTATTTATGTACGACGTTTGAATAATATTAAAGAAAAATAGCTGTAAACGACAGTAACATTCGCATTATGTTAAAGGAACTGAATTGTTGCTAAACATGGAATACGTGTTGTGAGAAAGTATGTGACACTCACTCTTGCTTTTGCAGTTGAAAGTTATATATATATAACAGTTAATGTTAACATTGAGTTCATACGGGAGAAGAATAATATACAGAATACATCATTTAAAAAAGGGGAGGGGGAAGGAAGTGGTGGGAACAAATGATAGAACGAGTTCTGTATAGCCAACATTTTCCAACAAATTTATCCTGAAAGTATTTTCATATCAGACTGTGAACTTCCCAGAATAGATTTAAAAACTTCTCCTCGTTATGATGAGGACGGTGGAAATCACTGAAAGCCCTGCATGTATAAACTTTTAATGGCTTTCATAATTCCAAGTAGAAAATATGTTAACTAAACAATTGTTTGTTTGAAACAAGCAGACATCAAAGAGAATTACCCTATAGTGAACATTTTCAGACGTTTCCCTTTCTGTTCTCTTTTGTTTTTACTCCTGTATTGTTAACAAACTACTAACTCGAAAAATGCAAATTAAGAGAGTATTTTTTAAATATCTTATTAGCAGAGACCGGAACTTTGGCAGAATGCCTTTTTAAATTTGTTAAATCTACCTTCATTTTGAAAGTAAATCTGTACGAATTATACCTTTGTGATTGAAAAGACACAGTTTTATGTTGCCCTTTTTTGCCTTTTTAATATAAATGCCTAATGTACAAAATAAATGCTTTTTTGCCTTTATTTCATTACTTATCTATTATTTATTAATTTATTATTACAAATTACCTACAGGCAGGGTTGCCAGATATCCCGATTTGGCGGGATATGTTCCGATTTTCAAATAAAAATCCCGAGTCCCGCTTCGATTCGAGGCGGGACGCAAAAAGTCCCTGCTTCAGAAAATTAACACCACTTGTATAATTTGCTCATTACCTAGTAACTATTTTCTTCTAGGTCTAAATAATTAAATTAAATTTAAATTAATTTTCTTAACAATGTAGGTTTGTACATTGAAAAAAAAAAGAATATTTTGGCAAGTGTAAGGTTTGTGACAGCGAATTCAATGGTGAATATATTTCTTAACATTTAAAACGAGACGTTCATCAGAAATGCCTTGGGGGAGGGGAGGACTTGTTGAAAATGCTGAAGTCCAACGACAAATACAGGGGCGGACGCAGGATTTTTTTTTTCGGGGAGGGATTTGAGGAGATAGTAAAAATGGAGTAATGAGAAATAAGTTTATATACTCACAATTTGTTTCCGAGTCACAAACAATTACAAGTTGGCCTGAGTAGCGTAGTCGGTATAGCTTTCTGTGCTCGAAATTGCGGGTTCTACCCCAACCCAGCTCGATGGCATTTAAGTGTGTTAAAATGCGACAGGCCTCATATGAGTCGATTTACTGGCATGTAAAAGAAGTCCTGAGGGGAAAAAAATTCCGACACACCGGCGACGCTGATATAACCTCAGCAATAGCGAGCGTTGTTAAATAAACCATAATTTTTTAATTTTAACAATGACAGAATGACATTTGCAGAAGAAGGCGACGAGGCTTCTTAGACATTTCATCCAGTACTTCATGAGCTTTTACTTCTACATTTTTATGTATATACATCAAGGCCAGTCCATTTAATCTGTCTGCTCCCATCGTGATCCTCAAGTAAGTCTTCAAATACTGCAATGTTGAGAACGACCGTTCTAGTGTTGCTGTAGTTACAGGCAACGTGCAGAAAACTTTCAGCGCCTTGCGAGTGCAGGGAAAAATAATTTCATTGCAACTCTTCAGAGATGATATAAAATCAGTAGGTATTAGGTGAAGATTTGTCTGATGAAGGAAATTTCTTCTCCACATCTTCAATTCATTGAAGAAAGACTCTGGTGATGCATCAACATCATTGGGCCACTGATTTACTATAACCTCAACAGCAGTTCCTAAATCTTCATCTGATGCTCGCACCATGTTTTTAGGCAGAAAAGTTTGTATGGACTTTAGGATTCCCTTATGATTTAAAAACCTGTCCTTGAGCTGACCAATGAAATAGTCTAAGAAGAGAAGGAAAATTAAAAGCCTAAAATGCTCTTCATGAGACTGTCTTGAAGTAAGAATGCTGTGTTTGTCTTCCTGCAGTTCTTGGAATTTAACACTTTAGCAAAGATAATTTACGTGGAAAACTCTCTCTCTAATTCCTATGTACATTCACGATATAAATTAATATTATTTTTATTTCTTGTTTCGTATTTTTCTCAAAATTTCGGGAGGGGATATATCCCCTTAATCCCCCCCCCCTTGCATCCGCCCGGATAGATATGTATATAATCTCCGAAAATGTATACTGTAACTTATGTCAAATGGTGGACTTGGAGCACTAATATGTTGTCACAAAATAAATATGAATTTAAATATCAATAAATTTTATGCCATTGTAATCAATTATTAAACATTGAAGTTTAATATTTTTTGTCCATGTGATTCCATCTTTTGTAATTTGTGCTTTACAATCCATAATAAACAGTTTGAGAAATCTATGAGACAGAACTATTATTAAGTCATAAAGTTAATAATTTGGCATGACATATTATTGCCACAAGCCCTTCAGAAAGACGCGATGTACTAGTACAAAACAATATTTATTTGGCTGTAAGTTAGCCAGATAAAAAATATTGTTTTGTACTTAGAAACCTATACCTACAATATATTCTTTTATTAAAATTGCAATTTTGGGATTCATATTAACCACTTCAACTGCGTGTAGACGGATAATTTTTATTCCTTTTTTTAACAAAACGTAAATGCTGTATATGATGAAGAAAAGATGTCCCTCCTTGGTATATCTAAAATCTGGCAACCCTACCTACAGGTATATTTTAATTTATTTCTATAACCGCTACAATGAAAGTGACTTCACCGAATGTATATTACTGTCTTTCAGTCAGTTCATATTCTCTTTGCAACAATGAGTGCTGCCGTGCAAAAATGTATAACAATAAGCGTTTTAATTATCGCTTGTGTTTATTTTACAAGGCAACAATGAGTGCGGGTCTAACGTTATTTTTCTTTCAGTTTTCATTGCGACGTTGTTGTAGCTAGCTAAATATTTCATATCGCAACATATCAGTACAATCAAACACAAAATATACTTTCCAAGGCTACTGGGAAGAAGATTTATTTGCTTCCAACAGTAATTGCAACATCGAGTCGAAAATCTCGATTTGCATTCGACTTGTGTAAAGCCTTTCTTGCTGCCGAAATCCCTTTGTGGGTCTAGTGCAAGGTTTTTGTAATTGCCTTTTATTGCGTATTTTAGCTATTTATAATGCCATTTTGCCTGCCTATTTTAGCTATTCATGATGCCTTCTTGCCTGCCTATTTTAATGTTTCATAATGCCTAAACTTCCGGTTTCTACTTATTAGTAAAGTTGTTTAAACGCAGAAAATAAAAACAGAATTTCGGACTTGAAATAATAATGCTTCATATTTTTGGTACCTGTGTGGCGTTATATTCGTAGCAGAATTTACTCCAAATCGATATTTAAAACTCGGCATAAAACGAAAATTGTGGGATTGTAAAAAAAAAAAAAACGTGAAGTGAATACGTCGCCGAGCCACCATCTGAATTAGCACTTGAAATGAAATTGGCATAATAGATGATGATGACGATGATGATTGAAACAGATGATAGTAGCAGTACTTTACGTGATGACATTTTTTATAAACTGCAAAGGTTATTCGGAATCGAAGTTCAATTCGGGCGTGAAATCTCAGGCAGATTTTGCCGAGAGCCCTGTATCAAGAAAAGGAGACAAATGCTGCAAATCTACGACACTGGCGACACAAGCTTCACTTCCTTTTGGGAGGAAGCCCTACCGATGACTTTCGCTCTCTTCAAAATTCATCGTTCTCAGCAAGAGTTTGAACCCACGAACCCTGGATCTAACATACGAGGCTCATCCAGAAAGTAAGTTTCCCGATTTTTTCCCCTTGAAAGTAAACGTAATTAGCCTTGTCAATTGCGCATGCGTAACAGATCTATGACGTATCAATCATATGCCAGCCGGACAGGTCCCGCCTGGTGCCAGTAGCGTGGCAGCAGTGGTCCGAAATGGAAGCTCTCATTCTTTCTCCCGCTGCCTGTGAGGTTCGGTCGGTGATAAAGCTCTTTAATGCACAAAGCATTGCGCCAATTGAAATTCATCGGCAGCTCTGTCACATCTATGGGCCGAACATCATGAGTAAGCAGATGGTGCGTCGCTGGTGTAGGCAGTTTTCCGAAGGTCGTCAAAGTGTCCATGATGAAGAGCGCAGTGGGCGACCGTCCCTCATCAATGATGATCGTGTTGAGCTGGTGCGGCAGTGCATCATGGAGAATCGTCGCTTCACGATTACGGAGCTGAGCAGCCATTTTCCGCAGATATCGCGATCCTTGTTGCATGAGATTGTCACTAAACACCTGCTGTTCAAAAAAGTGTGTGCCAGGTGGGTGCAGAAAAACCTGACATCCGAACACAAAATGCAACGTTTAGGAACAGCACTGACATTTCTGCAACGTTATCATGATGACGGCGACGAGTTCCTCGACAGGATCGTCACGGGCGATGAGACTTGGATTTCGGAACTTCATCCCGGAAACCAAGCAGCAGTCAATGCATTGGCGGCAAGTGGATCTCCGGTCAGGACGAAATTCAAACAGACGCTGTCGGTACGGAAAGTGGTGTGCACGGTGTTCTGGGACAGGAAGGGCATTCTGCTCATTGACTTCCTTCCAAGAGGTGAAACAGTAAACGCTGACCGTTACTGTGAAACACTGCGAAAATTGCGACGTCCATTCAAAACAAGAGGCGTGGAATGCTTTGACTTTAGGTGTTGTGCTCGTCCACATACGGCTCGGCGCACAGCAGCTGTTTTGACGGAATTTGGCTGGGAGTTGTTTGCTCATCCACCCTAAAGTCCTGATCTTGCTCCCAGCGATTTTCACGTTTTCTTGCACCTCAAGAAATTCCTGTCCTCCGGTGAGCGTTTTGGCAACGACGAAGAGCTGAAGACGTCTGTCACACGCTGGTTCCATTCACAGGCGGCAGAGTTCTAATATAAACAGAGGGATACAAAATTGATCCCGAAATACGACAAGTGTCTCAAAAATGGTGGCTATGTTGAAAAATAGATGAAACATTACTGTACCTGTCATTGCAATAAATGTTTTCCTGAAAAATGTGTGTTCTTTTTTTTTTTTTTAATTAGGGAAACTTACTTTCTGGATGCGCCTCGTATAACATGGTAACTACTAGGCCATTCAAGACGACAATAATTAACGGAAGAAAATTGATTTTAATAGATTGTTGTGGTGATGATAATTAGCTTAGTAATAAATGGATACGCAATTGAGACAAGGCTGTAGCTTATCACCAATACTATTCAATATATACATCGAACAGGTATTGAAACAATGGAAACAAAGCTGTCAAGGAATGGGAATAAAAATAGAAGATAAATTCCTATTTAATTTACAATTTGCAGACGATCAAGTAGTGATTGCCCAAGATCTTTTTGATTTAGAATTTATGGTCAAAAGATTAAACAAATTTTATGAATCCTGGGGTCTTTCTATAAATTACAAGAAGACAAAATATTTGGCCATTAATACTAAAAGTAGTGATAATATTGTTATAGATGATGAAATTGAAATTAAACAAGTTAACCAAGGTACAATTATAACTAAAGCAGAAGGTATTGGCGAAGAGGAAATAAAAAACCGAATTGAACAAAGTAAAAAAATTATAACATGTTTAAATTCTATATGGTGGGATAAAGATCTTTGGAAGGATACCAAAAAATATATGTTAGTTGAATCTGTATTAAACTACGGAAGTGAAATATGGGTAACGAATGCATATTATAGAAAAAAAAGTAATTTTGGCCGTAGAAATGGATTATTTGAAACGAAGTGCTAGAGTCTCCCGCTTGGACCACATTACAAATGAAGAAATTAGGCATAGAATGGATGTTGAAGAGACAGTGTTAAATAGAATAGAAAATAAGAGTTTGAAGTGGTTTGGTCATCTGATGACAATGGGCGAAGATAGATGGCCTAAACAAATTTACCAGTGGAAACCTCTAGGAAGAAGAGGAAGAGGTAGACGAAAATGAACTTGGGACAACGAAGTAATGGAGGTCATGCACAAGAGCGGGTTGAGGACTGAAGACGCACAAGACAGAAGGCTTTGGAGGATTGGCACAGGAAGACGGCAGTAGCTGTAGAATCCTGAATATATGTGCCTATATAAACGGATACGCAAAAGGCTTTAATACTCAGTTTTGATTTACTCATGTCATAATGTGATAGAATGATAATAATAATAATAATAAGTTGGTATTTTATTACATTTTATTATTATTAATATCCAGGACATGGAGGGCCTCCCCGGATGAGGGATCAGCTCTATGCCAGGGCCACCTCCGATACAACACAAACATTTAAGACATTACACAGCATTCACTCAGACACATATGAAATGATTAAGGGAAGGGAATGTTATGGTTTATTTAACGACGCTCGCAACTGCAGAGGTTAGCCTATATCAGCGTCGCCGGATGTGCCGGAATTTTATCCCACAGGAGTTCTTTTACATGCCAGTAAATCTGCTGACATGAGCCTGTCGTATTTAAGCACACTTAAATGCCATCGACCTGGCCCGGGATCGAACCCGCAACCTTGGGCATAGAAGGCCAGGGAAGGATCGCCGTCCATGGCCGGACTTTCAAGAGGTACAATCCCGGCATTTGCCTGGAAATAACTGAGGATTGCCGGCCCCTGGGATCGAACCCCGGACCTCCCGAATACGAGGCCAGCCCTCTACCACGCCGCTAGCATGCTCGGTTACTATTGTTGTTAATATTATTAATATATTATTATTATTATTATTATTATTATTATTATTATTATTATTATTATTATTATTATTATTAATGGATCATATGCAGAGACTAAGAGGAAGGCAGAAAATAGCAAAGATTTGAGAATTCTGGGTTTGCAATGAAAGACCTACCCTTGGGTAGAGCACTATATATGTACATGTATGTATTATTAATACTTATTAGCCACCGGCGTAGCTCGGTCGGTTAAGGCGCTTGCCTACCGATCCGGAGTTGATCTCGGGCGCAGATTCGATTCCCGGTTGGGCTGTTTACCTGTTTGAGTTTTTCAGAGCTTTTCTCCAACCGTAAGGCAAATTTCAGGTAATCTATGGCGAGTACTCGGCCTCATCTCGTTAACAACAATCCCATCGACGCTAAATAACCTCCTAGTTGATACAGCGTCGTTAAAAATGTACTTATTTATTTTATTTATTTATTTATTTATTTATTTATTTATTTATTTATTTATTTATTTATTTATTTATTATCTATTAGTTTATGTCTATAACAAAGCAAAGCCCCAATTACAATAGACAGTACAAATATATCTTTAGAACGTAAAATTGGAGATAACATGAAAAAGAGATACAAATGCAAGATACAAGTGTAAGTCCACATCTGTGGAGTAACGGTTTGAGCGTCTGGCCGCGAACTCAGGTGGCCCGGGTTCGATTCCCCTGGTTGAGGTTTTTTTACAGGGTTTTCCCTCAACCCAATATGAGCAAATGCTGGATAACTTTCTGTGCTGAACCCTGGACTGATTTCACCTTCATACTATTGTCGAGTTCGTGTTGTATAGGGCTCGTGTTCATGTAACTGGTTATAGATTTTGATTAATGTTTTTATGCTCGACCATGCCGAAATATAGTAATTATACACCTGGTAGCAGACCTTTAATGCATGTCATTAAAGTACACCTACTCATTAAAGGTCAGGTCTTTCAGCCAATGACGACTCAGGTTACAACTGTTCAGCCAATGACAGGTCAGCTTTCTACCGTTATAAAACCGCAAGTATCGATTATTCTCGGATATGCAATCGAAAGAGAATTAGCAAAAGTCACGGAGGCTGGAAATCCAATACTGTCGCAGAAGGTTATGTTCTGTTACTATAATAATTAGCGTTAATTGTAAATAATATTCAAATAAATTCAATTTGTCATCTCGTTTTTCAATGTCTAATTTAATTTCAATGTTATCTCTGTAGGTTCTTATGGCCTAGCAAGGTCAATGTGAACATCTGTTCCTCGGAAAAAATCAATACTTTCGCGTCTGCGCACATCTCACAACATACGGGACATTGGCCAAGGTCAGATACAAAGAAAATTAATAATATCAAGTTAGAAATATGGTCGAGCATAACAAGTCGTATGAAACTCGCCTATAATGGTAATTAAGAAGCTCGTATGAAAATTATGAAACGAGCGATCGCTCGTTTCATAAATATCCATACTCGCTTCTTAATTACCTTCATTATAGGCTCGTTGCATAATGTACTATTATGATATTGGTGATTGAATCGGCAATGAATTGAGTCGGTGATGAATCACTGTTTGTAAATTTCCAATCCGGCATTTGCCTTTATGACTAAGAGAAACCATGAAAACCCCGTCAGATTAGCCGGCCACGATTTGAACCCGGTACTACCAGGTTGCGAATCTCAAACGCTGTTTGAGCTAACTCGCTCGGTATCATTATTATTATTATTATTATTATTATTATTATTATTATTACTACTACACCGACAGAATCTGTGGGTAACATGCGGAACTTACTATCGTATGGATTAAGTTAAAGAAGATGGCGCGTCGTAATAAATGCTAGAGTTTTTAGCCAGCTTTTTGACACGCATTACTGCAGTTATTTTTGCTGCCGCTCTTGTAATAATTGCTGTGGAGCATGTTTTGACAGTAAGAGGCACCTGAGAGCCCTCGCGCTGTGCTGGTTTGCCTCTCTCAGCCTGCAAATCCAGTATGTACAGTACCCTCTTTCTCGTCGCTCGTCGACCGTTGTTAAAACAGCACCAGGCCTGTCTCTAGTACCTCATATTATACAGGGACATCATTTTATTTTTACTAACATTTTTAATATTAGCCTGTCTATACCTTTAGAGAACCGGAAACACCGCTTGCTCCCCCCTCCAAGACTGGAGTTCGATGATACTGGCGTAAAACACAAATCACTCTACTAGGTATAGGAAGAAAGAAAAGTAGTTCATCCATTTACGTAAACTAGGAAATATCGCGATTTTGAGTTTGATAATTTTCATTAGGTTTTTCCTTAACCAAAGTACAGTACTGTATTAAGAATAAGTGTTTTTACTCACGAAGTGAGTTATCCATGCGAACGTATTCATTATGCAGTGTATATTATACTGTCTACAGCACATTAGCGTACAATATAGAGAAAGAAGTTAAATTGAAAAATAATCATAATATGGATATTTAAACACAATTTTGAAAATGGTGGCCGTTCATTTCGATACAGGCTTCAGTTCTTTTGTGCATATTATCGCACTATAGACTATTGCATCTAATTCCAATTGCCAGTTTCGTCCTTCGTACTAGTAACTCATGTTGAAATAATTCTGTACCTACTCTACGTACTGTAAATTCAATCTTCACTTCTGCCCGACCCGAAAATATAAAATTACTCAGACATGCTATCTACTGTCCGTCCAAGTGGTTATGCCGCATATTGTAGAAAGGGAGGAAATCACGTGACAGTTAATTACTTAACGAGGCCCTTTTATTTAAGTTAAATTAAAGAGCTGTATAATATTACGTAAACTTCCAATTCCTAAGAGAAATTAATGTTTTCAGAAAAGTGCTAAGACAGCCCAGCTATTACAGAGGGGCGAGCAGAAGCAGGTGGGGGAAATCTGGATGCGACGTAGGCAAACGGACAGTACCTGTGCGAAAATATGATTCAATATTGAAAGCTCTTTCGTCACTGGAAAACGCGAACATATTTCTGGAACGTACTATACTCAGTAACTCAGTACTGCTTACTATCTGCGGTCTTGGTTCTGTGTGGAGTTGGAACTTCCTTAGTAGAAGGGGTGGGAGTGAAGTACATTCAAAAACTCAGGCACAATAAAAATTGAAGTAAAAATAAAATGATGTCTCTGTACAACTTGCAGGTCTATGTATTCTGACGGAAAGAAGAATTTGTGGCATTAAATATATTCGTAGAAACTTGTGAAACAATTACTCATGTTAGGTTTAACTTTCGAAATAATTTAAAAATAATCGTTCCTTCTCGTAATTTTTTTATTACACAGTGTGGTTTTTTAGTTTATTTAACTACGCTATATCAACTATTAGGTGATCTAGCGTCAATGTGATTGGTGATAGGGAGATGGTATTTGGCGAGATGAGGCCGAGGATTTGCTATAAATTACCTGCCTTATGGTTGAGGAAAACCTCGTAAAAAAACCAACCATGTAATCATACCAAGTGGGAATCGAACTCGCACCCGAGCACAACCCCGCAGCGGCAGACAAGCGTCTTAGCCGACTGAGCTTTCCCCGGTGGTTATTATATTGTGTTAAATATGAAAACATTATTACAATAACAACCCTTGTCAAAAAGACATGTCAACTGTTTTCGTACAACTATGTTTATCCTTGTGGCTATCGCACCTGACATGTGTCATTTTTTGAGTCTGTAAACATTTGAAATATTAGCAAATGTGTCCTTAACTCAATTTCATTAAAAGTGACTAGGGATGTTTTTGTAATAATGTCTTCATATGATATTTTCTACCTCAGAATTTCTTAAATAGTTCGCAACAATAACGTTCTCAGAGCATATTTGTCTAATATGGACGAGATACTTACACCCTGATACGTTATATGTGTAGTAAAAATGTAGTAGTAACTATTTTTAAACTAGCGAAATTTGTGGTAAAATAAATTATATACAGAGGTCCTCTTTACCAGGAATTCAGTTGTATTTCAGACGGTGCCACAGCCACACCGCTATTTTAGTGGCGCGATGGTGGTGCTGCTAACGGACGATTGTTGGACCACCAGGTCCCTACATTGTCACTACAATATACAGCTTATTGTGCTACGTGTTTTTTTTTCTCCTAATTTCATTGGTAATTTCAGCTAGAAGTTTTGGAATGATTTCTTAAACATGTCGAACTACGGAAAAAAAAAACTTAAAAAAAAACTTCTTTTTTTTTTCGTTCTGATGTAAATCATCAAATCAAGTGTGAAATTGTCCTCGATTCAATATTTCCAAAACCAATGAATGGACTCAGATGCTTCTTCTGTATCGTCTAGTCTTTCTCGATGTATATAGTTCTGAATTTCAATAATTTTCACCACCCCTGTGGTACAAGGGTCAGCATGCTGGTCTCTTACGCAGAGGGCCCGTGTTCGATTCCCGGTTGGGTTGAATTTCCTGGTTGAGGTTTTTCACGGTTTTCCCTCAACTCTAAGGCAAATGTCAGGAAATTCGGTCCAGGACATCTCTGAATACCACCGGCTTCATTCATCATCAAAATCATATTCATAACAAATCAGTAGACGCCTACAGACGCCATCTAGTTTTCAACAATAGTACACAGGCCTTCGGATTTCATCTAAAAGATTAACTCACGATATGATCAGAGATGTTAAAGCGAGTATAAAGAACAGCAAAAAATAATTATTATTATTAATCTTACCTAAACAATACAAATTTTATTTTTATTAGCCATTTTGTTAATATGTACAGTTTTTCGGAAAACATTACTTTTTTATTCCCCGTTGTTGATAACTCTATAGCATCGATTAGATGCTTTATGGTTGTGCTAACAGATGGAGCTACTTGTCAACAATGTGACGCTGAAACGTATGTTCAGGTTACTGCCCAGCGACAGTCCTGATGTATTTTTATATTTGTGATGATTGGTTAATTAATATTAACCAGGCACACTCACAATCATATAAATTTCCAGGCTTCATACACCCAGGGAATTCTTTTTCTTCAAGAAAAATTCACCGAGAGCCGAGCCCGGGAATCGAACCCGGCACCCCTTGATCTGGAAGCCATCGTGCTGACCAACAGACCACGGAGGTAATCTCGGAAAGCATTTCTTTTCCAATTCCGTGATGCTGTTTTTTTTTTTTTTCAGATAATTTTGAAGTGAATAAAATGTTATATTTTGACGTGAAGCGATCATTTGCGATATAATATTTTTCTTGCATGTTGCCATGCATTGAATTTCACCATTGGAACTTTATATTTCAAAATTTTTTCAGCCTTATTTATTGGAATATTTTCTTCTGATAGGATTGAAGCAACTGTTGTTAATCATTTCCCTTTCTTTTGCCCGTTGCTACGATATCTGCAGCTATATCGTGGTTTTATCTCTTCTGTTTTTATTTTTAGTCTCCGTTTAATGTGGGTTTTTGTACAATAAGTTCACGGCTATGATCACAAAGTGCAACTTATTAACGGTCCATAAACTCGTGAACACTGTTGACTTAGAACGACATAAGCTCTTTAGAGAAATAATAGCAAAACAGTATAAAAATGAAATATTTATTGAAGTTTTTATATAAGCTTTTTGTTTTTATAACACACTTTAGGCTCTTTGACTGTCCAGTGCAGTGATACGAATCCTAAAATTGTATACGACCGAAAAGAGCGTACTGCTGCTTCATCGAGGTGTGAAGGATATGACGAGCCGCTTCTGTGGCTAAAGTGCTAGACTTGCGTGTAGGCGGCCCGGGTTCGATCGGCTAGATCGGTGGCATTTAAATGTCAGTAGATTTACTGGCATTTAAAAGAACTCCTGCGGGACAAAATTTCCGGCACACCGGCGACGCTGATATAACCTCGACAGTTGGGAAGATCGTTAAATAAAACATAATTTACAATTAAGGGGTCAGAAACAAAGGGATATAAGTGTACTTCAGTTACTTTTGATCAAACGTGATTGAAAATGTTTAAGCTTTCCCCTAAATTCCGTTAATTTTTTTTTATGTGTGTGATGTCCTTAAAATATATATATATATCTTTTCCACTAAAATTATTTGTGCTTTAGCTTATTCTGGATGCACTTAACCATGTGTTTTAGAAGTGTCACTTGTACCCCCTTTCTTCTGACACCCTCAATTTTACTTACTACTACATCATTATATATTTCATGTATATTATTCAAATATGGTTGACTGGAAGAGAAGGCCTTATGGTCTTAACTCTACCAGTCAAAATAAAACTACTACTACTACTACTACTACTACTACTACTACTACTACTACTGCTGCTGCTACTGCTACTACTATTGCTATTACTGCTACTACTACTACTACTACTACTACTGCTACTGCTACTACAACTACTACTACTGCTGCTACTGCTATTACTATTGCTGATACTACTACTGCTATTGCTATTACTGCTGCTGCTGCTACTACTACTACTACTACTACTACTGCTACTGCTACTGCTGATACTGTTGCTACTACTACTACTGCTACTACTACTGCTGATACTACTACTGCTACTACTACTGATATTGTTGCTACTGCTGGTACTACTACTAAAACTACTACTGCTACTATTACTACTACTACTGCTGATACTGCTGCTACTACTACTGCTGATACTACTACTACTGCTGATACTACTACTGCTACTACTACTACTGCTGATGCTACTGCTACTACTACTGATACTACTGCTACTGATACTACTACTGCTGATACTACTACTGCTACTAATACTACTACTGATACTACTGCTACTACTACTACTACTGATACTACTGCAACTGGTACTACTACTAATACTGATACTACTGCTACTACTGCAACTGGTACTACTACTAATACTACTACTACTGATACTACTACTAATACTACTGCTAATACTACTACTAATACTGATACTACTGCTACTAATACTACTACTACTACTGATACTACTGCTACTAATACTACTACTACTACTGATACTACTGCTACTAATACTGCTACCACCTACTGCTGATACCACTGCTGCTGCTGCTACTGCTGCTGCTGATACTACTACTACTGCAACTGCTACTACTGCTACTGCTACTGATACTACTGCTACTAATACTACTACTACTACCGCTGCTACTACTGCTGATACTGCTACTACTGCAACTGCTGCTACTGCTAATACTAGTACTACTACTGCTGCTACCACTGCTACTACTACTGCTGCTGCTACTGCTGATACTACTGCTACTACTGCAACTGCTACTACTACTGATACTAGTACTACTACTACTGATACTACTGCTACTAATACTACTACTACTGCTGATACTACTGCTACTACTACTGCTACTACTACTACAACTGCTACTACTACCCATCGTAATGTGACCTACTTGCAGATTGTTACTTAGATTAAAAATAACTGCTATTTAAATCTCTGAGCGGCGTCTCAGAAATGTCCCCTTTATTATTATTAAATTATTATTATTATTATTATTATTATTATTCCCCTATTATTATTATTATTATTGTTATTATTATTATTATTATTATTATTATTATTATTATTATTATTATTTAAATGTTATTGAAATTTATTTCTGGCAAATATATTTACTCAGATTCGTGTTACAAAATGTTCGACTCCTGTTCATAGGAGAAAAGTATCATGTTCTGATCGGTAATCGAAGTCGAGTCTAGCAGAGTCTATATTTGGAATCTCTACTTCTGAATTGCGCGTGTAATTTTAAAGATAACCAGTGTTGAAATTTTCAATTAGTCAACATCTAAAATGTTGGCACCCAGCTTTATTACAATGCCAAGACTCTGTTGTAATTCTGTAATGTATATCATCCCGTGTAATAAGAGGGCACTCGCCTATCAGCTTTATTTCGGTCATGTCGGTCGGTTCACGGCGACATGTTTGGACAGGGATGCTCCCCCGTGTTTACCGACTTCAAACGGCTCGCAGCAGTACTGTATTTGGGGAAGACAAGGTGTTCTGTGCCCTGGCTTCTCCAGCACGTCCGACGTGCTCCTCGATTAGGATTCAGCGCATAACCTCGTGGACTTGTATACAGCGTTGTCGAATTGAAGACTGGAAGGGAGGGGGTTGTAGTTTTTTGGTCTGTAATTTACATAACCATGCCATTGTTATTTAAATTGTGCTTTCAGAATTTTATTCATGTCAGACTGGAATCTCGGCAGTACTTTAACAAGTGTAGATAATGCAAGCACGGCGAGATCCATTCAGGCATACGTGGTGTTATTCCGAACCCGATTGTTCTATCACAAAACAATATGTTTACTTTCCTCTGCATTATGTTGCTGCGCTTACAGCATCGTTGCGTAGAAGAAATAAAAGACTCTAAAAAAGAAACTGCAGTTGTCGATCAAAGAAAGTCTGGAAGAGTTCTTGGAATTTTGTTGTCCACACCATGACAAGAATATGAAGATAAAATGTTTTACTTTAAAATAAATGAGAGAAAATATTGTAATTCTGCAATCAATTGGTGTACAGATTTTTACGGAAATAGGATTACACATTTTGACCATCCCTGATATCGAAAAAGCAGTTTCGGGTGCAGTACTGTAGTGGCAAAAAAAAAAAAAAAAAAACCGGACGGACCCTTATAGCTGATTTAAGAGCCTTGTTCACTCCAGAGCACGATAGACTGGTAACTAAGACTTCGTGGTTCGAATCCTGCCTGGGAAGGAAACTTTTTTTTTTGTTCCTTATTCAAATTGATTCCCTATACTTTTCTATTGCAGCGATATTTTATTATTCCCAAACATGAATTTTACCAGCATCTTTCAATAGGCAGTTTCTTCTCAGCCAGTGACCCAACCAATATATAAAAAAAACGGCGCGCTTTTTGAACGACGCTGTATAAACTACTCGGTTACTTAGCGTCGACGGGTATTTGTCGAGATGAAGCCTGCATTATGTTGCTGCACTTACAGCATCGTTGCGTAGAAGAAATAAGACTCTAAAAAAAGAAACTGCAGTTGTGAATCAAAGAAAGTCTGGAAGAGTTCTTGGAATTTTGTTGTCCGCACCATGACAAGAATATGAAGATAAAATGTTTTACTTTCAAATAAATGAGAGAAAATATTGTAATTCTGCAATCAATTGGTGTACAGATTTTTACGGAAATAGGATTACACATTTTGACCATTCCTGATATCGAAAAAGCAGTTTCGGGTACAGTACTGTAGTGAGGGGGGGTGGGGGAACCGGACGGACCCTTATAGCTGATTTCAGAGCCTTGTTCACTCCAGAGCACGATAGACTGGTAACTAAGACTTCCGTGGTTCGAATCCTGCCTGGGAAGGAAACTTTTTTTTGTTCCTTATTCAAATTGATTCCCAATACTTTTTGATTGCAGCGATATTTTGTTACTAATTTATTATTCCCAAACATGAATTTTACCAGCATCTTTCAATAGGCAGTTTCTTCTCAGCCAGTGACCCAACCAATATATAAAAAAAAACTGCGCGCTTTTTGAACGACGCTGTATTAACTACTCGGTTACTTAGCGTCGATGGTATTTGTCGAGATGAAGCCTGCATTATGTTGCTGCGCTTACAGCATCGTTGCGTAGAAGAAATAAAAGACTCTAAAAAAAGAAACTGCAGTTGTGAATCAAAGAAAGTCTGGAAGAGTTCTTGGAATTTTGTTGCCCACACCATGACAAGAATATGAAGATAAAATGTTTTACTTTCAAATAAATGAGAGAAAATATTGTAATTCTGCAATCAATTGGTGTACAGATTTTTACGGAAATAGGATTACACATTTTGACCATTCCTGATATCGAAAAAGCAGTTTCGGGTACAGTACTGTAGTGAGGGGGGGTGGGGGAACCGGACGGACCCTTATAGCTGATTTCAGAGCCTTGTTCACTCCAGAGCACGATAGACTGGTAACTAAGACTTCTGTGGTTCGAATCCTGCCTGGGAAGGAAACTTTTTTGTGTTCCTTATTCAAATTGATTCCCAATACTTTTCGATTGCAGCAATATTTTATTACTAACTTATTATTCCCAAACATGAATTTTACCAGAATCTTCCAATAGGCAGTTTCTTCTCAGCCAGTGACCCAACCAATATATAAAAAACCGGCGCGCTTTTTGAACGACGCTGTATCAACTACTCGGTTACTTAGCGTCGATGGTATTTGTCGAGATGAAGCCAAGGATTCGCCATAGATTGCGTTTCATTTTACATCATAACATCCGTTGATATCATTGAGATAGCTGTATAGAGCACGTTTCCTTTTACATCATAGCATCTGTTGTTATCATTTAGACAGCTGAACAGAACACGTTTCATTTTATATCGGTGCATCTGTTGAGATCATTTAGATAGCTGAATAGAGCACGTTTTATTTTACATCATAGCAACTGTTGACACTGATACTGTTGATATCACTGAGATAGCTTTATAGAACACGTTTCTATTTATACCATACGATCTGTTGATTTCATTTAGATAACTGAATAGAGTTCGTTTTATTTTACATCATAGCATCTGTTGATATCTTTGAGAAATGAATTGTATAAAGCACCTTTCCTTTTATATTTTAGCTTCAGTTGGTATTGTATTGTATTGTATTTATTAACATTCCATAGTATTCATACATTATTTTACAGCTAGAATATGGAACAAGTCAAAAAACTTAATACTATTATAAAGTCTTAATTTATAGTCACAGTCTAGATGAAATATATATACAGACGAGATTTACAATATAGTCTACTAGTAAAATACATCGTTTTAGTATCAATTTCATGAAGTGTTATTGAATGTCATGAATTCACTTGCAGAATAGAAGGCGTGAGAAATTAGGTACTTCTTTAATTTGGCCCTAAATAATCTCATGTTTTGAGTTTCATTTTTTATATCGATAGGGAGGCTATTAAAAAATTTACTGCCATATAACGCACTCCTTTTTGATAGCACGATAGACTTGCCGATGGAGTATGAAAGTCATTTCTTTGACGTGTATTTATGCTATGAACTGTTGAATTTGTTACAAAGTTTTCACGATTACATACGAGGAAGACTACTAATGAAAAGATATACTGACAAGCCATGGGCATTATTTGTATTTTTTTGAAAATAGTCCTACAAGATTCCCTAGATTTGGCACCTACTATTATTCTAATTACTCTTTTTGTAATAGAAATATACTGTTACTATCTGTGGAATTTCCCCAGAATATTATTCCAAAACTCATTACCGAGTGGAAGTATGCAAAGTATATTGTTTTTAAGGTATTGGTATTTACTATCTTTTGCATAGTTCTAATAGCAAAACAAGCTGAATTTAGTTTGGGGGGTAACTTCTTGAATATGATTTTTCCAATTTAACACATTATCGATTTTTAAGCCAAGAAATTTCGTTGTCGTTGTTTCTAATAGGGATCTGTTGTTAATTATTGCGCTAGAAGTTTGCGATGTTTTGCACAGGATTTAAATTGAATTATGTTAGTTTTGTTACAATTTAATACCAATTTATTGACTGAGAACCAGTCACATATTTTGAAGAGAATTTTCTCTGTTGAAGATTGGAATGTGTTGGAGTTATTGGCTGTAATTACTATACTTGTGTCATCTGCAAATAATATGGGATGACCTACATCTTTTATTAGGGGGGCAAGATCATTTATAAACACTAGAAAAAGGAGGGGACCTAATATTGATCCTTGAGGAATTCCACTCAGATGTGAGCTGTATAGAGCACGTTTTCTTTTTATAGGCTCGGTTGGTACCATTAGAATATTGGTAACTGAAACTATGATTTGTATAATTGAGTTTTGTTTTTGATCATTAGCCACTCTTGCTGTCTCTGACTCTTACTTAAATATATTATGTGTTTAATTTTCTACATTATTTGTAGTAATTCTTACCTCAACAATGTAAAGCTGCATGTTCTATTAAATTTGTTTCGTACAGACTGATAGTTTTGATAACATTGTCTGCTGTATTATGTCTAGTGCACATGGACAGTAAACATTTTGAATGCATAGGTCAAGAACACTTTATCAACATCAGAGAGATTATACATATTGAGTTTAAAAGTTCAAAGGTTCATCGCTATCACCAATTGAAACCATTGGCTTCCAATTTCTGTGTTGAATCATTTCAGATAATCAAACATAATGTACGGTAGAGTGAAAACAAATTTTGGGTATGCATCATTGGTAAGAAGAAATATATCTGACCACAGGTACAAATCGCGACCTCTCTTAAGTTCTTATTTTCGAGTCACCACTTTTTTCTTTGACAACGATCCCACGATAATCACAGAGACTCTAAATGAGAAGGTAACAAGTTGTAGGCCTATACATCTTGTTTAAACTTCTAGCAATAACGTTTAATCACTAGTTTTCCAATCTACTAAAATCTTGTCAATATAACCGTTTGGATTTTCGCGGCATCTCTAGCATGGGCTCGCGGAAACCTGGTTGGGAACCACTTATCTAGGTAATTGTCGAAATTTAACTAAAGTGAATTTTTCGTTTTTCATAACTTAATATTAATCAAGGTTCATCCAATTAATTGTTACCATTACAGATATTATTCTGTAGGATTAAAATAATAAAACATCTTTAGTAAATTCGTCTAGCTACAGTGCATATTTCTGTACAGATTGCTGTGCACTTTACTGCGGAATCCCGGCCATTAGTCACTCAGCTGAGTGCGCTCCTTATATAATGGCAGTTGACTTGAATGTATACGTCAACACATATGCCCAATTTCGAGTCAGGCAAGTAACGGAAACAACACTGGAGGAGGGGATTGGACTTCGGCGTAGCTCAATGGTGAGAGCGCTTGATACGTAGAACCAAGGACCCGGGTTCGAATTTTTCTCCTCAAATATTAAGGTTCATCCACTCAACGCAATTCAAGTAATTAATCAGTGAAAACTAAAATGTTTATTTATCTGTTCACCTGTAAACAAACGTTACAGACATGAACAGGTTTTAAATGAATACGCATTTCTACCGTAATGGAAGTAATGATTGATACGTATCTCATTAGAGAAAGCATTGTGATGATAAAAGATAATTCGACGTTTTCGTGGAATTACCGTACACTTCCGCAGTCTATGATACCGAGAATAGTCTTGATCGTTTTGTCTTTCTGTGTACAACAATTTTTACTAAACTTTTGGGCCAACGGTGTAACACAGTCGGCCGGGGTTAAGTTCGAGAGTGGGTTCGATTCCCGCTCGGGTTGTTTACCTGGTTGGGTTTTTTCCGAGGTTTCCCTCAACCGTAAGACGAATGTCAGGTAATCTATGGCGAATCCTTGGCCTCATTTTACCAAGTACCATCTCGCTATCACCAATTCCATCAATGCTAAAGTCGACCTGGTTGGTGAGTCGGTATAGCGCTGGCCTTCTATGCCCAAGGTTCGATCCCGGGCCAGGTCGATGGCATTTAAGTGTGCTTAAATGCGACAGGCTCATGTCAGTAGATTTACTGGCATGTAAAAGAATTCCTGCGGGACAAAATTCCGGCACATCCGGCGACGCTGATATAACCTCTGCAGTTGCGAGCGTCGTTAAATAAAACATAACATTTTTTTTCGATGCTTAATAACAGAGTAGTTGATACAGCATCGTTAAATAACCAATTAAAGTAAAAATAAAAACTAACTTTTTGGTTAAATTTTGTTCATAATCAGTATGTACGAATGAATTTCTTTGAGAATGACGCACATGGACTGTAATAATTTTCAGTGAAAATAGAATACATCCTTATTTGAAATAAAAAGAAGACTAACGTTGAAGAATAATCGGCCGTTTTTCTTTGTGATTTATACTACGTTGAACAAACTGAGAAATGAGACGAATCAATTGTTATCGACAGACTAACACTTAACTAGAATATGAAGGGATGAGAATGGTTTAGTCCTAAGCCACAGAGACAGTATGTTACAGGAGAGCGTGTTGAATGTTTAAAGTCCAATGCTGTTAGGTGCGGTATCATAATTTCGTAGGCATATACGTCACTTATTGAGTAACATCTATACTAATAATAAATCTGTAGCCGAAATTTTTCTGTTAATTTTCGCTTTTCCAAAAATAATTGGTCCTAACATGTATAATTAACCATCCTGAAACCGAAAATCTTTTTTGAAATTTTTATTTGTATGTCTGTCTGTCTGTCTGTCTGTATGTTTGTTACCTTTTCACGCGATAATGGCTGAACCGATTTATATGAAAATTGGAATATAAATTAAGTTCGTTGTAACTTAGATTTTAGGAAATATAACATTCAAAATATCTTATTTAAAAGGGGGGTTATAAGGGGGATTGAATTAAATAAATCGAAATATCTCCCTTATTATTAATTTTCTTGAAAAATGTTACATGACAAAAGTTTCTTTAAAAATGATTTCCGATAAGTTTTATTCTATACAAAATATTGATAGGACTGATATTTAATGAGATAAATGGGTTTTAAAATTAAGATAACAACGCCATCTAAGGCGCTGTAATGAAATAAAACAAGTGACTTCGTCTATAAGGGGCCTTGGACAACAACAATCGAAAGCTATTAAACAGAGCTCCAGAGAATGTTTCTGTTTTTGTATGAAGTAATATCGGAAGCTAATTAATTACTAAATGATATGTCAATCTTCATTAAACTATGGTTGCATGTAACAACAATTAAGAAACATGTTAAAGTAATTGTCATTGCACCAAATGAGTGGTCTCTGGACCAAAATGATCGCATTTTATTTTTTTAAATACAATTTAAATTAAGTAACATATTAAACGATTTATCCTTCTGTCAAACACGAATGTTCCCTGGATCAAACATCCTATTTTAATTGTGTAATTACTTTATATTTGTTTCTAACCGGTGCAGCTGAACGCACGGGTACGGCTAGTTTATAATATTTTAATAGCGGTTTCTCTATAGTAGCTTATATATGTTAAAAATGAACTCTCACTAAAAGCCATTTTTGTTAAAAGTGTGGTTTTGGAGTATCTTCATTTTTTATTATTATTATTATTATTATTATTATTATTATTATTATTATTATTATTATTATTATTATTATACAGAACAAAGCACGCATGTATAGCAGTGAACAGGGGAGTACGTGTTCATTGTCAAAACACTTTTTTTCTTGTATGTGGATAAAATACATTATTAGCGCGGGCTTGCGGTGGATGATCAGCGAACTAACGTTTTTCGTATTCATAAACCAGTGTTAGCGATATATGATATGATATAATATGATATATGATATGATATGATATGATATGATATGATATGATATATGATATGATATGATATGATATGATATGATATGATATGATATGATATGATATATGATGTGATATATGATATGATATGATGTGATATATGATATGATATGATGTGATATATGATATGATATGATGTGATATATGATATGATGTGATATATGATATGATATGATGTGATATATGATATGATATGATGTGATATATGATATGATGTGATATATGATATGATATGATATGATGTGATATATGATATGATATGATATGTTATGATATGATATATGATCCCCTTTTTATTCAGTATGCTCCATTGCAGTAATGCAATACTACACACTTGTTGCTACACTGTTTTTACATTCTGTCTGAACTTAAAACAAAACTAATAGTAAACTATTTACAATATTTACAAGGATGTAAAGTCAGCTGACTGAATAGAGTTTATGAATTATTTAAAGTTATTAATACTAATACTATTTTAACTGGAGTAGTATTTTCGCTATTTACAATATAATACACTGCCGTGAAGTCTATTGACTTAATAAAGATCGTGAATTGCTTATAATTATAACATATCTAACTACTACTACTACTACTACTACTACTACTACTGAATACTAATAATACTTTTAAGTAGAGTAGTATTTTCACTATTTACAATATTTCTGGTGATGTGAAATCTATTGATTTAACAAAGTTTCTGAATTCCTTATAGTGTTTTAACAATAGTTTCTCATGTGACACTGGCCATCTATCTTGATTTCTATATATTCCCATCTTCAGTATATCTCTTTGTTTATTCAATTTGACACACGAGTATATTAGGTGATCTACCTTTGTGCGTCTTGAAGGCATGAACACGTTGAGTCGTCTTTGATCCCGAAACGGTTTAGGTACGCCTTGGTTTTTCCATGCCCTGAGATCATGGCGGTTACTTCTGCTGTCAGCGATATGATATGATATGATATGATATGATATGATATGATATGATATGATATGATATGATATGATATATGATATGGTATGATATGATATGATATGATATGATATGATATGATATGATATAGGCTATATGATATATGATACATGGTATGATATGATATGATGTGATATGATATATGATGTGATATGATATATGATATGATATGATATGATATGATATGATATGATATGATATGATATGATATGATATGATATGATATGATATGATGTGATATGATATGATATGATATGATATGATATGATATGATATGATATGATAGGCTATATGATATGATAGGCTATATGATATGACAGGCTATATGATATGATATGATATATGGTATGACAGGCTATATGATATGATATGATATATGGTATGATGTGATGTGATGTGATATGATATGATATGATCCCCTTTTTATTCAGTATGCTCCATTGCAGTAATGCAATACTACACACTTTTTGCTACACGGTTTTTACATTCTGTCTGAACTTAAAACAAAACTAATAGTAAACTATTTACAATATTTACAAGGATTTAAAGTCAGCTGACTGAATAGAGTTTATGAATTATTTGAAATTATTAATACTAATACTATTTTAACTGGAGTAGTATTTTCGCTATTTACAATATAATACACTGCCGTGAAGTCTATTGACTTAATAAAGGTCGTGAATTGCTTATAATTGTTTTAACATATCTAACTACTACTGCTACTTTTAAGTAGAGTAGTATTTTCACTATTTACAATATTTACAGTGATGTGAAATATATTGATTTAACAAAGTTTCTGAATTCCTTATAGTGTTTTAACAATAGTTTCTCATGTGACACTGGCCATCCATCTTGATTTCTATATATTCCCTTCTTTAGTATATATCTTTGTTTATTCAATTTGACACACGAGTATATTAGGTGATCTTGAAGGCATGAACACGTTGAGTCGTCTTTGATCCCGAAACGGTTTAGGTATGCCTTGGTTTTTCCATGCCCTGAGATCATGGCGGTTACTTCTGCTGTCAGCGATATGATATGATATGATATGATATGATATGATATGATATGATATGATATGATATGATATGATATGATATGATATGATATGATATGATATGATATGATATGATATGATATGATATGATATGATGTGATATGATGTGGTATGATATGATATGATATGATATGATATGATATGATATGATATTATATGATATGATATGATATGATATGATATGATATGATATGATAGGCTATATGATATGATATATGGTATGTGATATGATATGATATATGGTATGATATAATATGATATGATATGATATATGGTATATGATATGATATATGGTATGTGATATGATATGATATATGGTATGTGATATGATATGATATATGGTATGATATGATGTGATATGATGTGATATGATGTGATATGATATGATATGATATGATATGATATGATATGATATGATATGATATGATATGATATGATATGATATGAATCCCGTACAAGTAACCAGTCGATAGCCGGGGCTAGTTTAGCACGCTCGTAGCGCGGGCTAGCGAAATGTCTATGCATAGCACCCTTAGGAAGGAGTCTTGGTCAGGCGTCTACCCGTATGGAAAACTGGGAAATGTCAGAGAATTTGTTAAATGATGAGAAACCAGAAAATGTCAAGTAATTGAGGAAAAAATCTCTAATTTTATTCTTCTGCCAAGTAAAGTGGACATATCTGTGGCTTGATTCTAAAAGGGCCAATATCAATTTTTATACACGTTCGAGCTTATCTCGGTCTGTTCTTCCATATACTAAAAGGGCCAATGTCTGCTGCAGTTAATCTGGAAGGTACAGAGCATTCACAAGCCAATGTCATAGGTTCACTGTACAAAATAAACAAACTTCAAACTCATTTATCTCAAAACTAACATTTTTGACATTGGCCCTTTTAGAACCAAGCCACAGATATTTGCCTACAACGGAA
>JAJSOF020000036.1:35903947-35923947 GCA_025594305.2 Periplaneta americana | reverse complement strand
ACTTAAATCGAAGCTTTATTGGATGTATTTTTGCACACTGATAAGAAAACAGAATTGAAAAAAATTACAGGTGCACATGTTCTGGTGCAATGCGTTTGCGCCAGATGTATTCTTTATTTGCAATTGAAAAGTACGGTCATATTTAAGGGTAATGGGTTTGCGCCAACGACAGTTTTGGGTAAGAATTTTCATTTTTCTTAAGTTGGTAGCGCACGAAATCTACTAGTGCACGATACCCAGTTGGCGTATTTTGTTTTAGCAGTAGGCACATTGAGTGGGAAGACATAAATATTGTGAGGGAGACTAGTAACTAGTGAAGGTTGTCATGGAGGTAGTCCAAAGGTGCACCTGTAGAGGACAGGACTTACTTCTTGTAAGAGATGGTTTTAAGTTTCGCAAGGAGTACACATATATGTAGATGGACGTATACGTTGGCGTTGTACACTGAAGAATTGAGGCGCTGACATGGGAAAGGTAGTAACTGCCAAAAACAAAATTTTTCAGGGGAAGCAAAAAACAAATTTATGAACACTTTCTCACTTACATTATTACAGAAACTACTTTAAATGAAAGGCATACACTCATGTTTGTGTTACATATGAAATTTGAAAAGTCTGGCACATATTTATCTGTGAAATCCTATTTTATGAAAACACAACATTGAAATCACTCCTCAGCCAAACTGAGAATTAACGTTATTTATACATTAGGCACAAATTTTTCGGTAAAATGCATGATACTTTTCATGGAGGAAGTCTAACATAGATAACAAGTCTCTCTTTTTGACATCAGGGACGACTGGTCTTCTTTCAAGGCGTTGCAAGCACTGCAAGTTAGTGATTGACGTCAATGACTGTCCTTTCTTAAAAATCCTGTGCTCTGTCCACATTTCAAGGTCATTAAATGACTGTCTTGTTTTTATTAGAGGAAAATCAGCTCTTGAGAGTCTAATCCAGTTGAGGGTGCTGATTTTTATAGGAGTTGTATTCAAAAACTTGTCACATTCTGCAGAAAAGTCGAAGAAATCCTCATCCTTCATCATTATTACATTATTAGGGCTTACCTCTTCTGGAACCATGGTCTTGCATCTTTTTCTTTCTTTTCTCTATGATGCTAAATTCCCTATCACATGGCATGTAGGAATGTTCTGAAACCAGGAATTTCAAGTCCACTGAATCAAAATGTTTCTTGGCAATAATGTAAATCAGGACCATTAGAATCATCCGATTCTTATTCTGCCCTGCACAGTTATCAGCCCATATTTGTCTGGACACACTCTGATGTTGTAAAAGGAGTTACTACTTTCTCCGCGCCAACAGCTGTGCACATACAACTTACAACATCTAGTGACTACGTTTCCAACTTCGTTTCATTACATACGGACATACTACCTTCTCTGTGCCATTGGCATGGCCATTTACTACCTTCTCAATGAAAAACCTAAAAATTCGAATTTTTAGCAGTTACGGCCTTTCCCATGTCAATGCCTCAATTGTCTTGCCAAAATAATAGTCTCAAACAGTGAAACGAAAATTGTAGGTGACCATAAACACCAAAGTAATGAAAGAGATCTCGTACGGCAAAAAATACGCGGGTCTTGTAAAAGGAAAGCGACTAGTGACTTAAGTAAAAAACCAGGCATCATAATATCTACAACATTCAATGAGAATCCAGAGCCTTGTGCTAGTGTATTGCATTTCACTGGCGTTAAACTATTACGAGAAGCAATCTACAGAGAACGACGTCACCATATGAGGAAACTACCAACAACTTACTGTATCTTAAAGTTCACGAATCTGTAACTGAATTGCAACCAATGTCCTCCATTAACGAAGATTTTGTGCTACTGAATGATCGCGAAAGCAATGTGATTATTTTCGGATGTGAAAGCAGTTTGCAATATTTGTGCGAAGCAGAAGCAGAAGCGAAATGTATCATAAGATCTTAAATAATTTTTTTTGTACCAACTTATGCACAAAAAAGTTGCATATTACGTTTGAGTTACTGGCACAAACGCAATACGGATATACAGCAACCCATTTGGCGCAATCATGGTGGCCCGCGTGGTTCAACATCGTTCAATTATTTATTGTTTGGAGGTGCAATTAATTACACTGAACAAAAATTTTTATTTTTTGTCTTCCTCCGAAATAAAAATAGGTGAATATTACTAATATGTGTGCACTAAATCTGAATTTAAAATTCAAATTGCCCCATCAGGGACCATTTTCGGGGGAAAATGAATTAATTTTTTTTAATGAAAAAACTTCTTTATTTTTAATTTTTCACTGATAAAATTACAACACACTAGGGATTCAAAATGCCTCATAATACTTGAAAAATGTATACTGGATACGAAAATGATGTAACTTAGTTTAAAACACAATAATAAAAATATTTCATGCGTATAATGAGAAAAATCTCGGAATTTAAAAGAATTTTCTGGATTACTTCTGTTTATAATTAGACCCGGGACTGTCTTTTATAAGGAACCAACAATAGTCTGCAAGAATGCTATATGATGATCTTCCTTTCTATCGTCTTTCCATTTCAGATATTTCTTGATGAAATCTTTCCCCATGTTCGTCGCTTACCGCTCCAAGATTATGAGGGAAGAAATCCAAATGAGAATGTAAAAAGTGTATTTTGAGAGACTATCACACCCCATTTTCTCCTATGCACTTAACAAATGCTATGTAGTTCTATGCCCTAGAATTTACAAGGAAATTTGAGCAAACATCTTTGAAAGCGCGCCATGCCATTTTTTCTGTAACGGAATGTTTTTCCACAAACAAAGAGTCAGCCATAACATTGTGAATTTGTGGACCGATGAAAATGCCCTCTTTTAATTTGCCTTCACTCAAACTGGTAAACTTTTTTTTTAAATACTGAAAACCACAACCTTGTTTGTTCATTGCGTAGATCTCACTTTGAACTGTTATGAAATTTACTTAATAGAAGAGACCAATATCTGTTTACTTATTAGAGGTACAAAAGAACATGCCAACAACCATAAGAAATCGGAAATAAGTAATAAACTCATAAAATGCATTAGCTTTTGTTTTGGTTTACAACCCTCAACGCGCGCCAGATGTTTCCTGGGGAAGCGCTTATCGAAAAGTGAAATCATAGTATATCTTAAAAACCTTACGTGATACGAAGACAAGAGATGCATTTTCGGATTCAGCGCACACCAAACCGTAAGGGACACATTGTTTTAAGTCGAGCAAAATTCTTGTTGTTCAGTGTAATTAAATGTTTTTTTTCCATACTGTATTTTCTTCGGTTATCGATTGCTTTCTGTCTATTAGAATGTATTTATAATTGGAAAACGATATCTCAACTTCACACGAAGTAACTTTCCGTATTTCAGATTAGAATGTATTTATAAACTTGGAAAACTGTGTATCCAGGATTCTTTTTCAATATATCTTAACAACCACGAAATAACACTGTGATGGCGCGAGAACACGGAGGAAAATATTTGAAACGAATCGTTGATGAACTCCTGTAATTTAGCTTTGAATCTAACGACAATATATGAGTAGATCAATAGCGTTCAAATTAGTTTTCTTTCTTGCTAAAACCGAGATATTATTTATTATTATAATAATTATTATTATTTATTATATATTCCGAAATAATGTTAAAGTAGGCTTATATAAAATTATTTAGTATGGTGAAATATGTAATATTATACAAATATGTAAAAAAGTGTAAAATAAAATTTATGGACAACATTCCTACAAGTATATACTCATATCATCAACATTTCATTCCTATATAAAATATGTAATTACATAGAATCCGAGCTCTAATTATAATCATCAGTAGACAATAATAATAGTCTAATATTAATAATGAAGATAATAATATCTAATAATTTAATAATAATAATAATAATAATAAAAGAATAATAATAACTAATATAAGAAGATATGATAATAAATATTTATTTTTTATTTTGTTTATTTATTTATTTACTTATATTTAATGTACACGCCAGTGGCCAATTATAGTTCAGCAAAAAGACACTATAACAAAACTTAGCTGATAAATTACAATAAAAGTACAATGGAATGATTGTTAAAATAATGAATTAAATAAGATGAATTGCAAATGAAAGAATGAATCATATAAATGAAGGACGGAATCATCGTTCATATAAATGAAGAACGGAATCATATAAATGAAGAACGAACATATAAATGAAGAACGGAATCTATAAATGAAGAACGGAATCATATAAATGAAGAACTCATTAAATGAAGAACGGAATCATAAAATGAAGAACAATCATATAAATGAAGAACGGAATCATATAAATGAAGAACGGAATCATATAAATGAAGAACGGATTCAAATAAATGAAGAACGGATTTATTGAAGAACGGAATCATATAAATGAAGAACTTGAAGAACGGAATCATATAAATGAAGAACGGAATCATATTAATGAAGAACGGATTCAATTGAAGAACGGAATATATAAATGAAGAACAATCAATAAATGAAGAACGGAATATTAAATGAAGAACGGAATCATATAAATGAAGAACGGATTCATAAAATGAAGAACGGATTCATATAAATGAAGAACGGAATCATTAAATGAAGAACGGAATCATCATATAAATGAAGAACGGATTCATATAAATGAAGAACGGAATATAAATGAAGAACGGAATCATATAAATGAAGAACGGAATCATATAAATGAAGAACGGAATCATATAAATGAAGAACGGAATCATATAAATGAAGAACGGAATCATATAAATGAAGAACGGAATCATATAAATGGTATTAAAAATTAAAAAGATGAGGAGAATAATATTATAATACATATCTAAACAAAAGGCATAAATTAATAACAACTAACATAAAAAAAAGTATATAATAAAAAATGATCCAAGTTTTAATGAAGAATTTGCATATTTTATACATCTGCAGATATAAATGAGATTTAGAATTTCTATTAAAAAAAAAAATGAAATGAAATCTTAAACCCATAGAAGAACCTATAAAAAAGACTGATATTGCTTAAAAGATTCATAGAATCCAAAAAAAAAAATGAAATCTAAACCCATAGCACGAATATGGCTCTAATTAAATATCACCCTTAACGAGTTTACAAAAAAATAATAATCAAGATCTTGACGTCTGGTAAATAAATTACAGTAATTTAAATATTTGCAGTTAATCTCATATTTATAATCGGAATTAAGTAAAAATCTGAAGAAATAAATTCTCTTTGAATATTCTCTAATTTAATAATAATAATAATAATAAAAATAATAATAATAATAATATACTGCTTCTCCGCCATTATCACTATTGCGATATTCAAACCACAACGTTTTTCTTATTTATATCATCACATTCACGAAATGTAAATATAAAAATTGGAAATTTATCTTTTGAAGAGGTGGAAAAATTCAAATATCTTGGAGCAATAGTAACAAATATAAATGACACTCGGGAGGAAATTAAACACAGAGTAAATATGGGAAATGCCTGTTATTATTTGGTTGAGAAGTTTTATCATCCAGTCTGCTGTCAAACAATCTGAAAGTTAGAATTTATAAAACAGTTATATTACCAGTTGTTCTTTATAGTTGTGAAATTTGGACTGTCACTTTGAGAGAGGAACATAGGTTAAGGGTGTTTGAGAATAAGGTGCTTAGGAAAATATTTGGGGCTTAGAGGGATGAAGTTACAGGAGAATGGAGAAAGTTACACAACACAGAACTGTACGCATTGTATTCTTCACCTGACATAATTAGGAACATTAAATCCAGACGTTTGACATGGACAGGGCATGTAGCACGTATGAGCGAATCCAGAAATGCATTTAAAGTGTTAGTTGGGAGGCCGGAGGAAAAAATACCTTTAGGGAGGCCGAGATGTAGATGGGATGATAATATTAAAATGGATTTGAGGGAGGTGGGATATGATGATAGAGAATGGATTAATCTTGCTCAGGATAGGGACCAATGGCGGGCTTATGTGAGGGCGGCAATGAACCTCCGGGTTCCTTAAAAGCCATAAGTAAGTAAGTAAGTAAGGAAGTAAGTAAGTAAGTAAGTATATCATCACATTACGATAATGCTTATTTTAGCGTAATCATCTTCATTCCTACTTCTTGCCACCGGAGTAACAGCTAAGGGGATAGGGCTAAGTTTTCAGTCCTGTTTGGCAACACATAAGAAAATGTCGTATTTTCAAACCAAAGATGCTAATGAAAGGGGATTGTGGTGAATGTTGCTGGAATGATGAGGGAGAAAACGGGAGAACCCGGAGAAAAACTCATAGCACACCACGAATATTCGCCGGAACAGGGATTAAATCCTGACTGACTTATATGACATTCAGGCGCAAGTAATTTCGTTTGTATATTTTGAATAGTTCAAGAAAATAAACTATAAACGGTAGGTAATGTAATATCAGTCACAACATTATAGATAAAGGAACTGTGAAAGACGTAAAACGTATAATGAGAAACTAAGTGTGTATTTCGTGACATTCTTTCTGCTGTTACGTGTTTTGTCATCTTTGTAAGGAAAATGCACCCTATAAATGTATTAACCTTCAGAATAAAATGCTGCCAAGAGTTAGTTCAGTTGGCAAAGCCTCCTACTATTAATTCAGTGACTACTAGGTCCACTGCCACTTGTGGAGGTTGCCTCATATGGAAAGTGGCGCGTGGCGCAATGTAATTTCCTCAAGCTGCGCCCCGTGTGTTTTCCCATGAATCCGGAGACTTTACTGCCTGTTAATAAGCGCTGCTAATACCTCCGCGATATGTGTGGCCACGGAGCGAATTCATTTCCACGCCGAACGCTCCACTTTGAAGAAAAGTGAAGAGGCAAAATTAGGACAACCCCGTATGAATACGCTGCTCTTTGTTTCAAAATTCTGTAATGTTACTAGTTTATTTCTGATTTGGTAAGTAACGGTTGATTTCTTCATATCCATTGTTGGTATTGTCTCGAAGTGCATTTTAATAAATATGTTACTGCATACACTGTACGACGAATAAATCTGTTGTGCTCGGGAAAAGTGGCACAAGTTAAAAATGTTAATTTTACAGGAGAAGGAAAAAAAAATTGTCTTCACACTGGTTTATGTTGATTTGATTTTCTTGTGTATGAATTATTGTAATGGGAGAGATACTTATGTCTCTTTTCCCAAGCGAGCAGATGTTCCGCAAGTTGTCAATACTTACTTACTGGCTTTTAAGGAACCCGGAGGTTCATTGCCGCCCTCACATAAGCCCGCCATTGGTCCCTATCCTGAGCAAGATTAATCCATTCTCTATCATCATATCCCACCTCCCTCAAATCAATTTTAATATTATCCTCCCATCTACGTCTCGGCCTCACCAAAGGTCTTTTTCCCTCCGGCCTCCCAACTGACACTCTATATGCATTTCTGAATTCGCCTATACGTGCTACATTCCCTGTCCATCTCAAACGTCTGGATTTAATGTTCCTAATTATGTCAGGTGAAGAATACAATGCGTGCAGTCCTGTGTTGTGTAACTTTCTCCATTCTCCTGTAACTTCATCCCTCTTAGCCCCAAATATTTTCCTGAGTACCTTATTCTCAAACACCCGTAACTTATGTTCCTCTCTAAAAGTGAGAGTCCAAGTTTCACAACCATAAAGAACAACCGGTAATATAATTGTTTCATAAATTCTAACTTTCAGATTGTTTGACAGCAGACTGGATGATAAAAGCGTCTCAACGGAATAATAACAGACATTTCCCACATTTATTCTGTGTTTAATTTCCTCCCGAGTATCATTTATATTTGTTACTGTTGCTCCCAGGTATTTGAATTTTTCCACCTCTTCAAAAGATAAATTTCCAATTTTTATATTTCCATTTCGTACAATATTCTCGTCACGAGACATAATCATTTACTTTGTCTTTTCGGGATTTACTTCCAAACCTATCACTTTACTTGCTTCAAGTAAAATTCCCGTATGATCCTTATGTAAGTTGTCAATAAATTAATAAAAAATGTTTGTGGAAACTGACTTATGCCACTTTTCCCAAGCATTGCAGAAATAATGGATAGAGATGGTAGATTTTCGCAATCACGATAAATGCAAAATTTGCCCAAATGCTGTTAGAATAAGTAATTTTATACTTAAAAGAATGCCAAGCACATTACTCTACTTTTAAAATTCGCGATAAAATGCAAAATTTAGTAAAAAGTGCGATATGTATTTTCTGCAAAATAAAAGCCAAATTCCATTTTATGAGATATTTTTATGTTTTTAAAATTAAACAAATCAGACAACATATGCTTGATAAAACCTAAATATATCACAACTTTAGTGAAGCTTATAATCACAGTAGCAACTTCAGTCCAGGGCTTTGTAACAAGATAACAGCTAAATTACCAAACATTCAAATTGCTAATGCTCCATATTAATAAGAAAAATCAGTTAAAGAATTATTCTTTAGGGAGGCAATATGAAGTTTCAATTTCTGTAATATCTCTCTCTTTTACTTTTATTTTTGTTAAATACCTATTTCAATTTTTTTTTTTTTTTTGTGGAATGCCCCCTGATCATGAGTATGTACTCTTTCTGGTGTGCTAGATTTTTATATATAAGTTAAACAAACAATAAGTTATGTATCTTTATTTTGCAATAAAATTATTATTATTATTATTATTACTATTGTTTTTATTATTATTATTATTATTATTATTATTATTATTATTATTATTATTATTACTTAGTTACAAATGGCAAAATGGAACCCGAATTGCCGCCCTCACATAAGCCCGCCAGCGGTCCCTATCCTGTAAAAGATTAATCCAGTCTCTATCATCATATCCCACCTCCCTCAAATCCATTTTTTTAATATTATCCTCCCATCTAAATGTCTCGGCCTCCCTAAAGGTCTTTTTCCTCCGGTCTCCCAATTAACACTCTATATGCATTTCTGGAAATGCCCTGCCCATCTCAAACGTCTGGATTTAATGTTTTTATGTTTTGAAGAATACAATGCACAGTTCTGTGTATGTGTAACTTTCTCCATTCTCCTGTAACTTCATCCAGTAGCTTAGCCCCAAATATTTTCCTAAGCACCTTATTCTCAAACACCCTGAACCTATGTTCCTCTCTCAGAGTAGAGTCCAAGTTTCAAAATACAGAAGAACCGGTAATATAACTGTTTTATAAATTCTAACTTTCAGATTTTTGGACAGCAGACTGGATGATAAGAGCTTCTCAACCGAATAATAACACGCATTTCAAATATTTATTCTGCGTTTAATTTCCTCCCGAGTGTAATTTATATTTGTGACTGTTGCTCCAAGATATTTGAATTTTTCCACCTCTTCGAAGGATAAATCTCAATTTTATATTTTATTTCGTACTATATTATTATTATTATTATTATTATTATTATTATTATTATTATTATTATTATTATTATGGGCGAATCCAGAAATGCATATAGAGTGTTAGTTGGGAGGCCGGAGGAAAAATACCTTTGGGGAGGCCGAGACGTAGGTGGGAAGATAATATTAAAATGGATTTGAGGGAGGTGGGATATGATGGTAGAGACTGGATTAATCTTGCTCAGGATAGGGACCAATGGCGGGCTTATGTGAGGGTGGCAATGAACCTCCGGGTTCCTTAAAAGCCAGTAAGTATTATTATTATTATTATTATTATTATTATTATTATTATTATTGTTATTGTTATTATATGCTAAAACTAACGTAAATACTGTGCACCAAATAGAACAACGCATAGTAACCAATTGAAAAATCGAAAGAGAATTAGGAGGACAAATTTAAAGGGTACGCAAAACGCGTTCTTGCAAGGGGTTGGGGGCTGTACAAAACTAAATATGTGAGCTCCAACCCTGTTGGCCACTAGTGTCACTCCGGGTTACGCTGCTCCCCTGAAGGAGCTCTAGAAAATTTTGAAGGGAAAGCCGAAATTGGACGTAACCTCTTAGGTACCACATACGCGAGGGGGACTGAGATTTGATCAAGTGATCATGGAACGGGGCGAGGAGGAGTTGGCTGGTGTTTGCCGTTAGGATGGCAAGACGCTGTCATCTGTTGTTCGATGACAGAGCATGTGAAGGCCGTCGGAAGAAGCGCCGTGAAATCTAAATCTGCAATTTGAGAGGTCCCTGTCCTTTCAATTTGCGACTAATTGAGTGACCTCGTATATTTAATAGACAATTTATAGTATCTGAACTAGGGCATACGTCGTTTATAATAAGGGGGGAATATATATGGGGAAGGGCATATAGGTCCGTGGCCCATTTCTTATAGGGCTCATCCCGACATTTGTCTTACGCCTGAGGAAAACCACGGAATACCTTAGGCAAGATGAGTTGTCTCATGTATAAGAGACTAGCCAATTTGGCTATTATGTAGGAGGTGATTGTTGTCATGAGCCTTGTTGAATCGTCTCAATTTTGAGACCAGCCATTTGGCTATATGATGGCTCAATCACGAAGAGGGGGGAGAGATGCAATTGTTAATTAATTTAGAGTAATTAGGGAGAATCATGGGGATATGAGTGCAGGTCCGTGGCCCATTTCTTTTAGGGCTCATCCCGACATTTGTCTTAGGCAGGATTAGCATAGTAACCATAAACAATAATGAGAAGATGCCAATTTAAATGTCCTTGTTTCGTACAAAATTTAATTTTAGGACCCGTTTTATTGAACTTTTTCTCTTGTTTTGATGACTATTATCACGTTTCAAAATATTGAATGTCTTTTTAAGAGTCGAGTAGGGAAATGTGAATTGACCACTGGGTGGCAGACGATTGCGATGTGGATAAGAAAACCACACATAAGATTTTAGTCCAATATTTTGGTAGAAGGAAGGTTTTTTTGCAATTTGTTCCTCACAGCTTGACAAAAGATAATCGATCTGACTGTAAGAATACACCAAAAGACATCAATGAACCGCCCGAAAGAAGAGAGAATTCTTGAAATCAATACTGTCAGTCCTTGAAACATGATGCTACCAATTTAACCCCAAAACGAAGCGACAAGGCGCAGAATGTAAGTTGAAAAACTCATCAATAGCGAAGAAACTGCGTTCAGAAATCGAAACTGAAGAAAATGCTGGAAATGTCCCGTCCTGAATCTTGCATCCGTGGTAACCATTGCTTGTTACATTTCTCGCACATTTTAAGTCTTCTGAATAATCGATTTTTTTGCGCAGTATGAATGATAATGTATTGATGTTTTCAAATAAAATTCATTTTCATTCACAGAATGAAGTAACCCCACAGTCTAGTATGTACAGTCACGAAGCTCAATACGTAGTAAATATGCATCCATAGATAGTTGCTAACCACTAGGATCGCTAATATTGCCTCATTACAGACAATGAGAAATAGTACCGGCACAGCCTATTGTTCCTAGCACCCTCACAACTCAAGCTTCGTGACTGTATATACTAGACTGTGGTACCCCTCTATAGCGACTCGCAGCTTCTGTACGAACTGTTTAGTGGTAGAAGCAAATATCCGGCGAGATCTGTCAATTTAAAAGCAATTTCCCATATTTAAAAGCGGTGTTTAGCTGTTTATGCTACGTTGCTGTCGAAAGAGATATGTGAGCTTAAAATATTGATGAAATTTTATTGGTTTGGGTACGAAAAAAATGCATAATTTACATGTAAGCATTGTTATTGTAATAACATATACTGTCATTACCATTATCATCGTCGTCGTCATCTTTCGAACCGACACGAGACATTCACAAAAAGCGCGCTCGTTTAGACATACAAGGTGACTGTAGCTCATAAGGAAACCTGCAAGTGTGTCATATTGAGATTCTTTTCCAAACTTTGCACATTGAAAGATCTTGCTAAAAAAAAGGCATATAACAAAAATTAGCGCATTACTTACACTGCCAGGTCCTATTTTGGAGGTAACATTATAGGTTAAAATAAGTTGATTAGCCTTATGCTTATAAAAATTGGAGATTTATCCTTCGAAGAGGTGGAAAAATTCAAATATCTTGGAGTAACAGTAAAAAATATAAATGACACTCGGGAGGAAATTAAACGCAGAATAAATATGGAAAATGCGTGTTATTATTCGGTTGAGAAGCCTTTGTCATCTATTCTGTTGTCAAAAGATCTGAAAATTAGAATTTATAAAACAGTTATATTACCGGTTGTTCTGTATGGTTTTGAAACTTGGACTCTCACTCTGAGAGAGGAACAGAGATTAAGGGTGTTTGAGAATAAGGTTCTTAGGAAAGTATCTGGGATTAAGAGGGATGAAGTTACAGGAGAATGGAGAAAGTTACACAACGCAGAGCTGCACGCATTATATATTTCACCTGACATAATTAGAAAAATTAAATCCAGACGCTTGAGATGAGCAGGGCATGTAGCACTTATGGGCGAATCCAGAAATACGTATAGGGTGTTAGTTGAGAGGCCGGAGGAAAGAAGACCTTTGGGGTGGCCGAGACGTAGATGGGAGGATAATATTAAAATGGATTTGAGGGAGGTGGGATATGATGGTAGAGACTGGATTAATCTTGCACAGGATAGGGACCAATGGCGGGCTTATGTGAGGGTGGCAATGAACCTCCGGGTTCCTTAAAAGCCAGTAAGTAAGTAAGTAAGTAAGAAAGTAAGTAAGCCTTATGCTAGGTACTGTACTCCAACCAGGAGCAAATCTCAGGGGAATGAGACGCAGCGGGGTAATGCTATGAATGAATGTTGATGTCATAAGGTCACACACGAGGGTACACGTATCTCCATTGGCTAACTCTCAAAGCACAAACCATAACACTGATACACACATATTTATACTACCTTAGTTACAAAATTAGATCACGTTTAATCTCCTGGTCTTTTAATCTCTCCATACAGGAAATAACATATGGAGGAGAGCGTATCTTTTTAAACTGACGTTATAACAGTAATATTATCTATCTACTTCGCTCCAATAGATGACGCAATAATAAGTACATTCCTTTCACGGTTAATATCCTGGTTGGAGAACAGTAGACACGCACGCACTTCGCCAGGACATGATATTTACGTTGCACCACAATGATAGGAAGGAAGTTAGGGATGGAGCTGTATCGCTGAAAGTCATTCCGAGAGAAATCGAGAGTATGGGAGGAAACGGGAGGAAAGAAAAAGAGAAGACGAGGACGTGGAGACGAGGAACGAGGGGAGAAGAGGGAACTAGAAGAGAAGGGGGAATGTAGGAGAAGGAACGAGAAGAGTGGGAAACGAGGGAGGAGGAACGCGAGGTGGAGAGGGTTTGAGGGGAAAAGAGGACGAGGAGGAGCAACGATAGGAGGAAAGGGGATGAGAGAAAAAGAGATGATGTGTAGGAGGAACGAGAAGAGATGGGTTGAGGAGAAAAGAGAGGACGAGGAGGAACAACGAGAGGAGGAGAGGGGAAAAGAGAGTAGGCGGAGGAACGAGAGGGAGAGGGGAGGTTGGGGAGGAAAGGTATTAAGAGGCGGTAGGAGAAGAGCATGAGAAGGAAGATATGATTAAGGCCAAAAAGGAGTTGGTGGAAATGGAGGATAGAGAATAGGAAGAAAAGTAATTGAAAAATGGGGAAAAGTAAGATGAAAGGATGGAGAATAAAAATTAGTAAGTATCATAACAGTGAAGAATCAAGAAGGATAGTGAGAGGGAAAAACTAAATATTATTTCCACTATTTCACAAATAATATTGTTTCATTTTGAAGAATTCATGGGCTTGGAGTATTTAAAGAAAGTCTGCGCTAAAAATCGTTCCGGTGCCGGGTATCGATCCCGGGGCCTTTCGCTTAGCATACGAATGTTCATCCGGTTGAGCTACCCCAGGAACTATACACCACACCGTCACAATTTTTCTCTTATATCCATGCAAATCAAATGGGCTGACAAGATGCCAGAACCAAACTTTGAGTGCACACAATACTGTGTGACTTAAATTGTGGCTTCCTGTTAACGTACCTCCAGTAACGAATATATTATGAAAATCTGGCTTTCAGGTAGTAGCTCCCTGAAAGCATATTTGAATAATATTTATTTTACTTTCAAATCCATTTTTGCTTAAGTTTATTTTTCTTGATTCAACACCAACTTTTTTATGCCAAATATTAATCAATCTGAATGAAATTTTATTCAAACCTGCTTTACAGGGAGGTACTACCTGAAAGCCAGATTTGCATAAATTTATTGGCTATTTCATTTCTTTAGAATGTATATTTTCATATCAAAAATGGATATAGTTAGATTCTGTTTACATGTTATACTTAAAATTTTTTTAAAATTAAGATTGTAGGAGTTTTAAAGAACTGTCAAAATTAATTTTTCATCATGAATTATTTTTTTTTACAAATTTCTGATTACAAATCTAGCAACTTTTTTTTTCTAAAATTGACTCCCTGAAGTTACTAGATGAATGTAGCGAAGGAGAATTTTAACAGGTATTTGTTACATAAATATTTATTTTACTTTCTTATCCATTTTTGGGTAAGTTTATTTTTCTTGAACAACACCAACTTTTTTATGCCAAATATTAATCAATTTGGATGAATTTTTTTTTACTGCAAGTAGATTTGAAAATGAGTAAATGAGATATTTCATAAAATGAGTGCATAGAAATGTTTCTTTATGTCTTGTGAATGTAACCTAAACAAAGAAAGCATAAAAATTGAGATCTTCTACTAAACACTTGGGTTTAAAAATATTTCTAAAAACATATATAAAAATAAAAAACCAAAAACAGTTAGGAGTTCAAAATTTTGATTTTGTTAGTCCGTTACATAGTAAACAACCTCTCAAAATTTGGTTGAAAAAATGATTAGATAGAAAGTGTCTCCTTAAGGAAGGCCCTGTAGCATTTAATGTGTCTGAAATATAGTGTGTTGGTGGCTGTGATACCGGAACCTTTGTCACCGCCTGTCATCGAGTCCTCCCACGTCCTCGTCACCATTTCGATCCTCTTAATGGACTGGGAAGTGTTCGGCAGTTCAGCCATTAAACGGATCTCTAGTATCATCCTGATTGTAATGCGCCGCGTTTCACGGACCTGTCAAGACTCGTGGAAGATGAAGAATGTCGCAACACACGATAGCAAATGCACTTCAACGTGTATTCAATAACTGTCATTTATAACACTGCCAAACAAATATGCACGCTCCGGGTACAGCAGAAGTAAACTGTGTCATGCAGTTGACACACACCTCATTGTATATTTTATTTTTAATTAGCATGTAAGCCATTTCTTGATATTTATTGTGAATGGTACATGTACGTTATTCTGTTCGGATTGTTTATGTTTTTCAATTTTATTAATACTTCGTTTCGTTGCGGCCACAAAAATAGGTACGATCATACATCTTCTGTTTCGAGATTTGCATCTAAGAATCCATTTCAAAATTGTCTTTCTTCCTATGCTTTAAAAATTTGTTCGTCCTTGTTTTCTATTTTCGTTTGCTACTACGTCTACTACCATCTACTTGTTTTTCTACTACTACTGCTATTTCAGTCTTTACTACTACTATTACTATTTCAATCTACTACTACCACTACTACTACTACTACTACTCCACTACCGTAGCTAACTTACTTCTGCTATTTCAGTATTACTACGAAACCAGCTGGCAGTCTACTACTATTACTTCGATTCCCGGTTTCAGTCATTACCTACTACTTTCTGTTTTTTTCAGTCATTAACTACTATGAGCAAATGCTGGTAATTTCGGACAGTGTTGGACCCACGATAGTACCTGAATGACATTTACGTTTCTCTACGACATCACAGACACGTAACCACGTCATTCAGGTCTCATCTGGTGGTAGACGCTAAAGAAACTCACTGTCCGATATTACCCGATGTCCGAAAATAACTCTCCCTACTAACTAATATTAACCACTACTACTACTACTACTACTACTACTACTATTTCTAGCATTACTACTACTACTACTACTACTACTACTTCTAAAATTACTACTACTACTACTATTTCCAGCATTACTACTACTATTTCACTAACTACTACTACTATTTTTCTAGCATTACTACTACCACTACCACTACTACTACTATTTCTAGCATTAGACTACTACTACTACTACTACTACTATTTCTAGCATTACTACTACTACCACTACTACTACATTACTACTACTACCACTACTACTACTACTTTCTAGCATTACTACTACTACCACCACTACTACTACTACTATTTCTAGCATTACTACTACTACCACTATTACTACTACTATTTCTAGCATTACCACTACTACTAATATCTTTAGCATTACTACTACTACTACCACTACTACTACTATTTCTAGCATTACTACTACCACTACTACTACTACTTACTCTAGCATTACTACTACTACCACTACTACTATTTCTAGCATTATTACTACTACTACCACTACTACTATTTCTAGCATTACTACTACTACCACTACTACTACTATTTCTAGCATTACTTACTACTACTACTACTACTACTACTACTATTTCTAGTCCATGGCCCGGGTTGAGCAGCAAATGCAATTTACTACTACCCACTACTACTACTATTTCTAGTCTACCAAACCAGGTACTTGACTGTTTTTCTGGGTTTTCCTCAACCCAATATGAGCAAATGCTGGGTAACTTTCGGTGTTGGACCCCGGACTCATTTCACCGGCATTATCACTATCTCATTCAGACGTAAAATAACCTAAGCTGTTGATAAAGCGTCGTAAAATAACCTACTAAAATAAAAACATACTATATCTAGAATTACTACTACTACCACTACTACTACTACTATTTCTAGCATTACTACTACCACTACTACTACTATTTCTAGAATTACTACTACTACTTCTAGCGTTACTACTACTACTACTACTACTACTACTACCACTACTACTATTTCTAGAATTACTACTACTACTACTACCACTACTACTACTATTTCTAGCATTACTACTACTACCACTACTACTATTTCTAGAATTACTTACCACTACTACTACTATTTCTAGCATTACTACTGCTACTACCACTACTACTACTATTTCTAGAATTACTACTACTACTACTACTATTTCTAGCATTACTACTACTACTACTACTATTTCTAGAATTACTACTACTACCACTACTACTACTACCACTACTTACTATTTTTAGCATTACTACTACCACTACTACTATTTCTAGAATTACTACTACTACTACTACTACTACTACTATTTCTAGCATTACTACTACTACCACTACTACTATTTCTAGCATTACTACTACTACCACTACTACTATTTCTAGAATTACTACTACTTCTGCTACTAATAGGCCTACTATTTCAAGCATTACTACTATTACTCCTACTTCTACTACTACTGCTACTACTACTACTACTACTACTACTACTACTACTACTGCTTACACTACTATTAATTTTACTACTTCTACTTCAAGATTTCAACTTGCTTTATTCACGTTTTAATTTATCCTTTTTAAGCCTATATATAAAACCGTGAGAGCTTATTTAACACTCTCTCCTAAGTTTTGATTTAGATCTGTTTGAAAAAAACATATGCAGAAAGTGAGGATGTCAAATTTATTTTATCAATTTTTTTCATGTGTAACTCAAGAGTGGCCCGTGATTTGTTCTTGCCATAGAAACAGTGGTAACTTCTTATGAACTTTAGGGATGAACAAAACTAACTGCCGCTCTCGCTCGCTGTGTTCGTTGCATTTGTCTTTCGAGTCTCGTTTCGTCATTCTCGTGCCCTTCGATTCTCGCTCATCATTCTCGAAATAGCATTTGGTCGGCGTGCAAAGATTTCGTAACTTTGAATAACATACATAATTGTAATAAATAACATTATAAATGTTTAAATGAGACAAAAAGACAAAACCGAACAATATCTTAGTTATCAAAATGTTATGAGTCTATTATATATTACCTTTGTTATATATACCTTTGTTATGTATAGAAAAAGAAACAAATCTCAAATAAATTTGCATTTCTAGAAACAAAACATAACGTTAATATCTTTTTACTTGATATTGCACACTTGATCTCAAATATATAAAAAGAAAATTCCTAGCCTTTTAATAAGGACCTAGTAATTAACTAAAGATTGGGGAACGGATTAAGGTAAGCATTCACTACATCGTATCGCACTCATCGGACGAATCGCACGGATCGGAAAAAGACAATCTTCGCTGTAATTGTTACGTAACCGCGTTCACTACATCGTATCGCACGCATCGACTCTCGGCAAATCCGTCTACTTTCTCGGATGAGCAACTTTTCCGATGCGTGCGATCATGGCCTTCTTTAATAAATCAATTTTAATTGGTCAACTGTTACTATTATGTTGTGCCATGTTCAGTGTCGCGCCAAAATGGCAGACGGAAAACTTATTTTGATTGTAAAAAATTGCGAAGAATTACATAATTTGAGGCGTTTCCATTACAGTAATAAAGCCGTTTCTTACATATATTATGTAACCAATATCTCTTTCGTTTCTTCCTCTTCAATTAAGACGCATGAAGCAATTACAAATTCTTATTCGCTAACAGTCATAATTAATAGACCTAACCTCAACTCCTCTGCTTTCAGCAATGTCAATATCGTACGACGTCATGTTTTAAACAGCTGATAGGGGAATCCAATGAGGCGATGAGGTGGAGCCGTTACAGTGAACGCACTGCACTAAAAATATCCGTTGCGTGCGATTCGTACGAGGAGTGCGATACGATGTAGTGAACGCTTACCTTTATTACACACTCAAAGGTAGAGATGATATTTCAAATAGGCTACTTGATTGTTTATACATATATAACAGTTGTAAAAGTAGATAAAAGTACAGTCAGGTATAAACAACTGTGGCCATTCAAGGCTGCTTGACGTTCGGGACTTTGGAAGTGATCAAACTCGACTTCTCGAAACACTCACAAGCGACGTATGCAACATTGTCGTGCGGGTTTTCGGCTTTGCAGGCGCTGTTAGTTAAAAGTGAGCGCTACTTTTATACGCCAGAGTCTATAATCATGATCACGGTCTTTTAAATCATGTAAATTACACCTTTATTTATTTTACAGACTTTTCTGACTACATCTGATTACTTATTTTAACTTTTATGTTGTCACTAGTATTAGTTTGAAAATTATTTTGCTTCGTGGTACAGAACTGTAATTATTTTTTCACAAGACCCGCTGTCAAATCTTCTGTTAGTGGTCTGTGTAAAAACAGCCTGGAAAAATGTAAGAAAAAAATAATAAAAATCTAAAAGTCGGCGTTAAAACTACATTTCGAAACGAGACATAGTTTCCAGACAGAGAACAACACGCGAAACTTAACTGGTCGCATAGAAGTTCACGAAGGCTGCCGCAGACGATGTCGTCACCAGTGGGCAGAATGTTTGCTGACCCCTATAACAGGACAAACCCGCTTCGCACTTTGATGTGGCTTTTGTTTGCTCGCAGGTCCAAAATACTTACACGCCCTCACAAAACAAGAGCCTCCTACTTACGTCGACGATTTAATTAAAGCCCAGGGGGCAAGACCCTCATTCATTCTTTGTCTCTGGTACGAAAACATTCTGGTTTCCCTGAAATAAGGAGGAATGGAAGAACACAATTGCGAGCACCTCAGATCTTGATAGCTAAAGAAGACACTGAGCCACTGTGGGCAAGAGTGGATTAAAGCACATAGGAAAGAAAGGTAATTGGCTGTTCATTAGCTAACGTCCCCTTTCAAACTGGAAAGAATTTTCAGAGTTCATGACATGATGGAACAAAACAGATCTATAATTTAGTGAAAGCATAGTACAAACTGTTTTCATTCACTACATTATTTTGTATATTATATTATCAGACAGCGAATTATCATTCCCAGACAAGTTAGGAAAGTTATCGGTTAGTATATCCTGGATTTTAGGCTTCAAACTCTGACTCTAAATGCTTACGTCAGGACGCTAAGAAAGGTGTTCGGTACAT